>CM021105.1:239367839-239387917 GCA_007115665.2 Sequoiadendron giganteum | reverse complement strand
GAACTAATGTACAGAATTTTCTTTATGCAGTAGGAGTAGGAGTAGGTGTAGTAATTTGATCTATCCACTTCCCTTTGCCATTGTGGATAGATTGATCAACCAGGAAACAAATCTTAAATTTACAACATACATATAGGTGCACCCGCCTAGGTTTTGCAAAGCCTGAAGAGCAGAAGGTACAATTGCATCAATTGGCCTTGTTAGTTGGCCAAAAGCGTTGTGAGAGCTTGGAAACCTCTCATGGTTCAAACCTGCATTTTTGAGACCCAATAGGAGGGAGATAATTGAGAGAGAGAAGGAGAGGGAGTGGGAGAGAGATAGAGTGTAGAGGGTAGAGGGTTTTAAGTGTTTAGGGTTTAGGGTTAAGGGTAGAGAGAGAGAGGGAGGTAGAGAGGGAAAGAAGAGAGATATTGAGAGAGAGGAGGCAAGGAGCAAGAGATAAATAGGTATAGAGGTACAAATAGGTAGAGAGAAGTAGATATGAAATCAGAGATAGAGGGAGAGGTAGGGATGAAGAGAGAGGTCTAGGTAGATAGAGGTGGGAGGAGATAAAGAGAAGTAGAGGGCAGAGTGTTTAAGGGTTTAACGTTTAGAGTTAAGGGTAAAGGAGAGAGAGATATAGGGAGTGAGTGAGTGAGTGAGTGAGTGAGTGAGAGACCTGAGAGAGGGAGAGGGGTAGGAGGGAGAGACTTGAGATATAGGGAGGGAGGGAGGGAGGGAGTGAGAGAGAGAGATAAAGGGTAGAGCGTTTAAGGGTTTAGAGTTTAAGGGTTAAGGGTTTAGGGTTAAGGGTTGTGAACCCCTAAACCTGCAAATGCATAAGAGCAACAAAACACATTAGAATGTTAGATCAAATGCATGCAAACATCAGGAATTCCTCATGAAATCTATCTATTTAAACTAAAATTTAGGAACATGAAGAACACAAAATAAGTAATTAAAATAAATCCTAATTAAGCTAATAGATTGATGATCCCATGGGGGAATTGGTGCCAATGGAGTGTTGCAATTGGCCCTTTCCCAATTCCTAAGTTGCAATGAAGATGATCTAGAAATGGTCAAATCTCCAAAGAGATTTGAACATAACTTTGGTGAAAATGTGAAAATGAGATGAGTGCTTGGATGAAATGAGCAAAATTAGTTCTCAATTGAAGAGAGTAACTTTGCATGAAGATTGTGTATATGAAATGAGGAGAGAAGTCTCCAATTTATAGACTTCAATCTGGAAGAGGTGAGAAAGATTGAGAAATGTGGGATAAAAGATAATCCAATGGCATTGTGCCACTTGTCCACATGTGATTGGATGAGGAATAAACACATTTTGGCCAATGTGCATGATAAATGCATAAATTTGAAATTTGAAATATTGAAATGACAAGGTGGATGAGAAGTCAAATGGAGTTATGACCACTTGGCTCAATGCAAAGGACATGTAAGATGTCTTAAATGCCTTATTGGAAGGACCAAGTCCACTTGGCCTTTTTGAATTCAAATAAGGGAATATTCCCTTTTGATGCTTTGTGAGGGAAAATGGATGAATTAATAAATCAAAGTATTTGATTTATTGTGCAAGTTGCATTCTCTAGAGAAATTTAATGAAAGGGATTAAGTTAATCATGGTTTTGATTAATTTAATGAAGAATTAGATGATGTGACAATTTAGACTTAGATTTGTGAATTGATTTAAGTCAGGAATTGAGAAGAAATGATTTATTAAATAAATAATTTGATTTATTTAATCAAGAAGGAACATGTTAGATTAAATCAAATAAGGTTTAATTTATTTAATTTACTGAGAGGACTTTAGAGAATTTAATCAAATAAAATGATTTATTTAATTAAACAGATGTGTAAGGTTAATTAATTTAACTAGAGGAGGTGATAGACTTAATCCAATAAATAATGATTTAGTAAATTAAGAGATAGGATGTGATGAAATGTTGAGGGTGTGATTTAAGATGAAATGTTGTTAGTAATCAGGATCAGTTGTGCCAAAACGAACTTGTACATTTTCCATGTCTACATTTTGCCCCTCTTTGAAGCAATGTACTTGTTGCATTGATTCAAAGAATAAACTGTTGTGATCGAAGGTCCAAGATTTTCTCAAATTTTTCTAGTTGCCCCAATGCTGCCCCAGCGGAAGGATATTGCTGGATATTGCCCCCTCGAGAGATCGGACAAATTTTTTTATTTTTTGGATGATCTCGCGAAAAAGATGACAAGGTGCCCGATAGGCCAGAAATGTCCCAGAATATGAGAAAAATGCATTAAGATGCCAAAAGGGATGTAGAATAACTCTCAGTTGGATGAAAATGGGATTGGGGGATGAAAACTCTTGCCAGAAGGTCAAATTAGGTCAAAAAACTCTAATTTTTAGGCTTAAATATACCTCGAGGGGCCACTTTCAATGCATTTGCAATTTTAGCCTTTAGGAAATTTCACTCTTTGAGCTCTGAGTCTTGGTTGAAATGGTGCGATGATAGCTTCCCAAGCATGTTTCAAAGAGGGTATGAGTGCACCAGTGGCCAGTCGGCGCAGGACCCATGGTATGTACCCCTATCCAACTTTTATTTTTCTCATTTTACGTGCATTAAATAAGGTCGAGGTGTCATATAAGTTGTGTGACACTATATGGCGTCGCTGAAAATGTTTTATCGGCGCCACACAGTCCTGTATGGAACCACATATGCGAAGTGTATCGCACACTTCAGTTTGGACATTAGGGTTCTGCCGGTCAAAGTCCGCTGCAAGTGCATATTCCACCATGCGATGCAGTTAGGAAAACTATGGTTTGCCACATACTGGACCACATATGCGAATAGCGCTGCACGAGCCATTTTGAAACTACGAGAGATGCAAACCTTATCGTGGTGGAGCAGTTTGGGATTTTCCAAACTGCACCGCATCGGCAAACAACGTAGCATTTTCTGTTTTGGGGTTCGAAAGAAAGTGTGAAATGCAAAAGGTTTATTTTTTTTTTCTAACACAATGGCTTTTCTTGTGCAAAAGGAGCTTGATGTACTTTACTCATGGGAGCATAGATGGCTAGTACTTAGCAGATTATAGGATATGCATGAGCTGGTTGAGGAGCATCTTGGTGCTCTTGGTCTTTGATATGTTGCGTACGTCCCTCCTGTTCAGGCACACTTAGGCATGATGACGGCCCTAGCCAAGAGATGGCATAGCGAGACCTCATCCTTCCATCTTCCTACCGGTGAGGCTACCATTACCCCCGAGGATGTATGGTTCATCCTTCAATTACCCATTCATGGTGCAATACCCCTCTGTTTTGTTTCTCGTTTCATGTTGTTTTATGCTTTGCTTGGGTTACAGCTACTTTGATATTGGACACATTTTTTATTATAATGTTTTGATCGCTACTCTTGAGTGACAACTATATTTGTGTGATGTGATTATCTGATTTTATTTCACATGCTTTAATGAATTAATGATGTCAGTAGAATTATGATGAGATTATTTATGTGAGTATTGTTTATGACGTTAGTGTCAGTCGTTGATGAGTGTATTGGTGAAGAAGACGGGTTCGCATCACTTGCTTGTGAGCACCCTGCGAATCTGAGATTTCTTCTTCACGGTGTGAATTATATGCTAGATATATTATGTTGTTTAGTTGATTTCAGGTTGCAGGTACATGACATCGACTCCACCTGGTTTCACAAGTTTGAGCGTGTCGATCCAACGGTTAAGTTGAATGGGAGATAGTAGCTTGGTAACATGTGTCAGGCCTACACCCTAGCCTTAGTGTGTCATCAGTCTTGATTATTGAGTCATGTTGTATCTTATTTGATGTTAGGTAATGTTTTGAAAAGTGTTGACTTATTAAATAGTTCTTTTAGAAAATTGCATTGGTTGGAAGAGATGTTTATTTTTATATTGTATTAATGTTATGCTTATTGGTTATATTTAAAATTATCATTGAAATTAAACTTAAATTACGTGATTAATTAAATTTAAATCTCAAGGGATTAAATTTAATTATTAAATAATTGTAAGTAAGTTAATTAAAGTTAAATTATTTAATTTATTAAATTTAAATCTCAAGGGATTGGATTTAGTTATTAAATAATTTAATAATAATTAAGTAAGTATATTTGATTGTTAAATTAATTTAAATCGAAAGGGGTGTTATAAGAAATTGAAATTTTACTTTAAAGTCAAAATTAGGACCTTCCAAAAAGGGGAAATGAAATTAACTTTTAAATTCAATTTCTTGCATTGAATGTGAATTAGGGTTGCATTAGGTTATTTTGGAGTTTTGAGGAAATGATGTTTTATAAGATTAGGGCAGAAATGTTTGGGGATTCTTCTTCCTTCTTTTTTTTACAGGCATGAAAATTTTGGAGAGAGTTTGCACATGAAAGATTTTGGAAGTATTTTCTGTTGGGAGAATTAAATTGAAAGGAGAGAAAATTTTGTGAAGAAGGTGGAGCTATTGGATCAAAGCTAGCTGGAAATTCATTGCATTGTTGAAAAGGAATTGTGAAGATTTTAAGGGAAGCTCTGCATCAAGAATCTTGGCTATTTCCTGTGGCTTCAAATAACCAGGTTTTCTTTTATTTCTTTGATTTATTGTTCCTAGTTTAATCTATTTTCTAAATGATAAGAAATTGCAAATGGGTGATTTATTTGAAACCCTAGGTTGAACTTCAACATTTTGGTATTCAGATTTGTTTTTCAAAATACAAACCCTTTTAGAAAATTCTGTTGAAAAACTCAAAAACAATGTATTACTTGTCCTTTGTTTAAATTATTTGAAAACATGGAAGGATGGCTTCTTTTGGTTTTCAGTTTTTAAATCTCTTGAACATGAGATGTCTATTGTTGTCAATTTTATTACTGGTTTTAAATTTATTTCTTCAATTTCACCAGTAAAATTAATTCTAAAAAAAAAATATATATATGTAAATATACATTACATATATCATATTTTAGATATGATATGTATAATCTATATTTACATATATATATAATTTTAATTTTATTGTGTTGTTAAATTTTTGTAAAATATCGCCTACGGCGACTGGTCGTAATTCGTACTGCGTACGAATATGGGTCTGGAAATTTTGTTTTAAAAAAAAATATTTTATGTGTGGGGGGGGTTCGGCCCCCCACTGTTTTTTTTTTGTACTGTTGGGTACGCAGTACCCACTGGGCAGTGCGCCCACCACATGGGGGGACGCACTGTCCCGTGGGGACTGCGGCCCCCTTCATTACTGTTAGCCGCTGTACTTAAAGTACAGTCGGCGCAGTGCATGGGGTCTGCGGACTGCGGATAGTGACGCAGGGTACGGGTACCACGGGTACCGACCCTGCCATCTTTTTTTTGATTTTCGTTTTTCTTTTTAATTTTTATTTTTTAATTTTTTTGTTTTTTGGTTATTTAAATTCGGTTTTTAATTTTTATTTAATTTTAATTTTAATTTTTATTTTGTTTTAATATTTTTTTATATATAATATTTAATTTATATATATATATATATATATGTATTTTTTTAATATTATATATAAATATATATAATATTTAATATATATATATTATGTATATAATTAATATTATATATTAATTTATTTAACTTTATTTAAAGTTTTTTTTTATATAGTTTGAATTGCTGGATTAAAATGAGAATAGGAGTTGTATTTTAATAGCGAATATTAGTTTTAATATAAGATGTTTTCGCTTGTAGAAATTCATATTTAATACCTTGTTAAACATAGGAATATGCAACGACTTGGACAACTAATTATAGTTGAATTTAGTATTGCTCATGATTTGATTAAGTTGCGGAGATTATTTATTTAATGAAAAATTATTGCTCAATGAAAATTCTAGAATGGTATTATTCTATTTCCTGTGAGAAGCATTAGTTAGGAACATGGTTTTAGGATAACCAAATGTAGTATTTTTCATTGCCAATGCATGATTATATGGATTTCTCTTTTAATGATTACTTTGAGAATGGGTGTTGAGTTTTGGATTGTAAAGTCTTCCAGTGAATGTGGGTCATTCCCTTGTTAAGTTATTGTTTTGATTTTCCCTTGGGTAGTGTTACAAGTATTTAGTTTCCTCCTAGTGTTGGAGTGGATTTCTTTGTGGTTGCCTCCTAGGATAGGAGAAAGCATGTTGGTTCAGTTCTGTAACACTTGAGTAACCCTTGGAGTTAGATTGTGTAGTGTGTTATCCAATTAGAAGAGTGGCTTTTGTTAGGGGCCGAGCCCAAAGAGGTAAACCGGGAAACCTTCAAAGTGATTTTAACAACTGAGAACTAAAGTAAATGTACTTAGAGGATTAGGATGTAGTTCACATTAACCAAGATAAATTAACCTCACTCATAGACACAAGGGTTTGTTTAGACTTGGGGTGAGTGAGAAGGCCTGGAATGGCAAGATCACTATCTTGTCCTTATGAGAGGTAGTTGGTTCCGCTTGAGTGAGTATGAGTGCCGGGATTCGGTTGAGGCCACCAAGATTACCGGAGCCTATGAAGAATGCCTAGAGGATATCTCATGACAAACCTTGCGATGACACTCTATCTAGGATAACACTGTGTTATGTTGTGCGTATGGTTTCTTTAGCACACTTGATTATAATATGTCTGGAAGCAATGTAACCATGATTAGAGTTAGACTTATATTGTGCATATGTGTGGTTGAGTCAGCTTGTATCAGTATGAGTCTGCCTTTGGTTTGAGGTAGTAGGTTTCTCGTCCTTGTTACTTTGTTACTATCTCCTAGCATGGGGGGTAGGCCTTCGGGTACCACATGGTTGGGTGGAACATGCACCAAAACTGTTGGGTCCCCTTGATCTTCAGTACTTGGTGGCGAGACATCTAGATGAACAACTCGCAGTTCTTACTTTTAATTCTTGTACTTTGTATTTCAAATTGTAATGATATTGATTTACCCCTCTTGTGTTATGAGGTGGACCTTGTAATGATCATACTTATGTATTTTGACTCATTCCGGGAGTGAGGATTGTAATAGATTTATGTAATAGAATTATATAATGGATGCTTCATTTATATCTCGTATCTTTTTATGTTGTTAAAATTTATTACTTGAGTTATTTATTTTCAATGTAATTTAGATGTATGTTAATGGGGATTTAATTAATCTCAGTTATGTAACCCTAGGGGACGTTGTCAATTATAGTTGAACATGTGGGTTTAATTCACTTTTAAAAAAAAATAAAATTAGTACGCTTGTTTAGTGAATTGAAACTTCCTCTAGGGTTACGTGGTGGGGCATTACACATGGACCTCGAGCTATCTATGATCTGAACACCAGCCGAGATGCTTGCTATGGGGTTATGGAGCTTGATGAGATTGACTTTGCTGATGGTCAGATTGATTTAGAGGGATATCGTGGTAGCGTGCCTGCTTATAGATTGATTATTGCTTCCATCATCTTAGGCCTTATGGTACTTGATCGATGGGGTTGATATTTTAGTCCCAGATGGGGATTGGCATGGCATCAGATGGTTCACCATAGGGTGTGCTTTGCTTGGGGACCGGTATTACTGGCATCCCTCTATAGGGATCTTCATGAGTTCGCCTACCTGGGCAGTAGGTCACTTGGGGCCGGAGTCACCCTACTACATATCTGGGCATGGGAGAGGATCCCAGTGCTTCGTCTAGATGTTACACCAGTTCTCCTTGAGATAGATGATACTCTCATTTGGTGGTATGGCGGGGCAGAGATTTATTTTACTCACACTGGCATAGGTGGTCTTGTGCACTAGCGACGAGTTCTCGATGAGATGAGAGAGTTTGTCTGGAGACTCTGGATGGGCATTGGCCCATGGTTCGATGATATCAATCAACTATTTTATGCCAGACAAGACAGATGGATGCAGGGTCAAGAGCACACCATGATTGAGAGGTATCTTCCCAATAGGGTTGCCTGACAATTTGGGGAGGTACAGGATAGGCTCGATGACCTGTATGTGTCCATCTTTGCTTGCACTACCAAAGAGACAGCATGGGGTCATCCCATCCCGACAGCTAAGGTGGTATCCTCCTTCAGGCAGTTGGTAGCCCGACCATGGCCATATGATCAGGGATGGGCAGATGCGGGGGTCACTCTAGCTTATAGGGCATGGTTTAGGCCTCCACTCAGATTGACAGTTCTGGGTGTAGTTGCCCCACAACGCAAACCTAGGGGCCAGAGAGCTGGCAGAGGATGGGGTAGAGGAGGAGGTGGGCCACCTCCTCATCAAACACCCCCTAGGGATCCAGCACCACAGTCACCTCCCCAAGTAGGAGATCAGGATGGTCAGCTGAGGGCAAGTCCTCAGCAGCAGTGAGCAAGACAGCCAATGGGTTAGCCAGATCCCCGAGATGTACTAATTCAACAACTGCAAGGCCAAGTATAGGTTCTAGCAGTAGAGTGGGATGAGGCACGGCAACATATTGTTGTTGTTACCACTAAGAGGGACCAGGCATGATTCAAGAGGGATTAGGAGATTTTTTCAACATCGACAGCTAGAGAGTACAACTTCTACCTCCCGGGGCTGATTAGTTGACATTCGGGAGCATAGGGATGCCATCAGAGAGGCCGAGTACTATCAGTAGCACTACCGACAAGTAGTGCCATCAACAGATAGAGTGCCAGATTTCTCTCAGTAGACAGGGAGGTGACTAGTAGAGGCTCATGGTGAGAGACAAGATGGGGAGGGCAACAAATAGTAGGACTAGCCCTTTTGATCACTTGACAGTTTGTTCCATTTTTTATATACGGGCTGTAGTATTTTGGCCTTATTGTACCATGTATTTGATGTACACTTGATCTGATTTGTATCGTAGCAGTATTTTTTGATGCTATATATGAAATGATTCACCCTTCATGATATGTATGGTGCACATGTATGATATGCAGATGTATAATGTGCAAATGTATGATGCCATGAGATGTTTTCTATTCTTATGCTTATGCGATACAATGTATGTAATGGATGCGTTTCTTTTTGTATTATTTTCATGCTTTTTGGATGCAATGTATGTTAATGATGTTGTAATAATATGCAAATGGAAATGGATGCAAATGATTATGTATGATGCAATGCTTTTTTTTTAAGATGTTTTTAGAATAACAACTTTATATTATATAACTTAAGATAATGATATGATGCAATGTGTTTTAATGCTAATGATCAAGTGGATGCAGGGTGTATGCATGGGTAATGTTTTGATCACTTTTATGATACCATGTTAGTGTGGAAGGAAGATAGAAGAATTGTAGAAATAATGAGTTAGTGTGAATAATGATGGCAATTTGTATTGCTAGGAATTGGGATTTTCAAAGGGTCAATTGCGTTATGTTTGATAACACACATAGGTATGATGCATCAAGGTATAAAGGACCAGGATGGCATTGTATCTAGTGTGATGGAATTTGACTCGACAATTAGATAGGAGTATTCTTGTTCACACTTAGCATACATACTTCATTCAGGATGTAGTTCAAACATTCTAAATATCTCGGGCCAAAACATAAGAAAGAAAGCTTTCCTATGTGGTCAACAAGATACCTAAAATATCCTCCCTCCAAACCAAACAAAATATGCATGACTAAGTTATTTTACAAGGGTATCCCACAAGCACAGCAGATAAAAAAAATAATGATCTTTGCCCCATTCCTTTCTCTCTAAACCTGTTTTGTTTAGGCATCATCGAGAGGTCCTTGAAATGAGCGCACAATAAGATAAGTCAATAAAAGATTAAGTAAAACAACCAAACAAGATAAAGTTCTTCATACCGCTAGCCAAGACTAACTACTGTGAGGGGTACTTAATGCTTATGTCCATCACAAGAAAGCTTCATCCTAGGACATGTTGTGATCAAGGTTTTGGTGGGACTAATTGGGTGATAAGCTATTGCTATTCCGAGTTGACCAACTTGCTTGCTTACTGACTTGAAACCTTCACAACTTTTGACGTTTAGAGCATTCACTTTGGAACCTGCTAGACTTGCTTGTGACTGATGCATCACAGGGTGATGGCGATGATTGACTTTATTATGAGTGATGACAATAACGGGTGAAAGCGAGATGAAATGGATGCTGCATTTTGGATTTTTTAGATATTTTGAGGCTATTTTTGGTATTTTTGAGATTTATGACTAAAGGACTAACTGAAAGACCTATCCTATGGGTTTCGGGAGCTGATCCATAGATTAGCCTTGCCTACATTATACATGCAGAGACCACATAGTTTGACTGGTGATAAACTGACTTGATGATAAGATGGACAAACATATTGCCCTTTTATTGCCTAAAGAACTAACCTAAGATGCAGACTTAGTTGGGCAAACGGATTGCCAATGTGACAGATTCCTAAAGGACTGACCTAAATGTCTTGGGGGATGATCAAAGATTAGCCTTGCATATGTTCAAGCTCAGAGATGACGTAGTTTGACAGGGTGAAAAACTAACAAGACTTAATGATGAATTTTTTGAAGATTTTATGATATTTTGACATATTTTTGGATTTTGGATGATTTGGATGTTTTGTATATTTTGATGAATTCCAAGAAGATTCCAAGAATATACATGAATTTGATTCAATGTTGGCACAGGAACATGCCCCCAGCGTGGTGCGATAGACTACTTCAATAAAGGTAGGACAAACCGACCTTAGGAATATGCCAAGTAGTACTACGGTTGAATGTGATACAGACACCAGCTCAGGCTATGGTATGAGTGCGAGTAGATGGGTGGATGGATGGATGAGTGAGTGAGTTGTGCAAATCCTGGTGGATAGAGAGTGCTTTATTTATGCTTGATGCCTATTTGCCAGGTTTTCACCAAGGTACTTGTCTAAAGCACCACCGAAGTGGTTTTCACTAGAGGATGATTTTTCTTTACTGTTTTCAATCCTTTTTCTAATTTTTTTGTTGTCACCAAGATGCCTATTTGCTAGGTTTTCATCAAGGTAGACATTTTTTCCAGACTTTTTCTTTTTTGTATTTTTCAGTTCTATACCTTGCAAGTGTTTTAGGCATAAATTTTTTTGAGGTGAGAGCTATTCATGGGCTCCTATAGAGGTTCACCTTCTGGTGTCAACAACTGATATGCCTCTGATTTGTATCTTGTGGTGATGATGAAGGCTCCCAGCTAGTTGGGCTCAAACTTTCCTTTTGTATCTGGGTTGGGCACATTCTTTTGGTTCTCTTTTAGCACAAGGTCACCAACTTGGAAGGTGTGTTGCCTGATCTTCTTGTTGTAGCTTCATTTCAGGTGATTCTGGTAGACCTATAGATGATTTAGGGCATCCATGCACCGTTCATCTAACAAATCCAGCTCATTCATTCTTGTGACCCTGTATTCCTCATTTGTGATGAGGTTTTGCAATGATATCCTCATACCCACCATACCCTGGAATTGCTCTGTGTCAAGGATGGTGGAGATGGTGGACGCAACTAATGCTTCATCAAGGATCTTTCTATGGGAGGCAAAGATTTTCAATAGTTCCATGATGGAGATTTGGGTGGGTGTTCTTTTCAGCTAGTCAATGACATTGTAGTCATAGGGGACGACCTTTGTATTAGAAATGGGGGTCTTAGCTAGTGCCCTGACAATGGTAACCTTTCTGCCACGTGTGGTGACTCCACAGTCATTGTTGGCTCCTTTGATATTTATGACGGTGACCATCTCATCGATGCATCCAACAATCTCCTCGTACACTAGGTTAGCACTAGCATACTTTTGCTTGCCCTTATTGTTCCCTTGATTATTGCCTTGATTGTTCCCTTGGTTGTGGTTTGGCATCAGATTCATGTATATTTTTAGGTCTTGGTTTCTAGCTGGCTATTCAATATTGATGATTTTATCCTCAATGAGATTTTGGATGATGTTTTTCAGCCTCATGCAATTGGCGATGGTATGTCCTTTGACTTTGTGAAAGTCACAAAGGATATTTTTGTTATACCATGGCGGTTTGGTCATGGGTTCCATGTATTGCTTTGAGTTAGATACTTTGATTAGATTCTCCTTGACCAGCTTCTTCATTATGGACTCAATCGATTCACCAAGAGCTGTGAACTTCCTCTTGGGGGGATACTTGCCTTGGGGAGGTGGTCCTCTGTGATTACCCAAGTTGTTGATTTGATTTGTGGGCATTGGTTGTTGTTGTGCTACTACCGCATTAGCCTGCACATTGTTACGATTATGATTTTTCAGTTGATGATTATTTGGGATGTTCTACTTAGGGGCACTGATGACCACTTTAGCATCGACCACGTCGTCGTTCGTGATATTTTTATTCCTCGACCATGTTCGAGGTTTATCATTGTAGTTGTTAGATGAGCAGTTATCTTGGGGTGGAGTAAATATTGATACACCTCCTTGCGCGGTAAGGGCTCTTTAAATGTTGAGTGCCTTTGGGATTAGTTGATCATAGGATGTGATGCACTTCATTTTCAAGTAAAATGCCAAGTTTTCATCTAGATTGGCTATGATGGTACAAACTTGTTGTTCTTCTGGCATGGTCCACTTGCTTTGATTGGCATTGGATTGCCATCTTTACAATAAGGATGTGAATAGCTCTCCTTTCCTTTGTTTGAGTGTTGATAGTTCTTCCAAACTAACATCCGCACCCATATTGAAAGTGTAATTTTTAAGGAAAACTTCCACGGTTTCCTCAAATGTTTTAATGACTGTGGGTAGGCGAGAAAACCATTCCATGGCTGGACCAATCAGACTACGAGGGAAGAGTTGCATTAGATACATGTCATCATATGCGACCTCCATGCAGTGCACCTGAAATTCCTTCACGTGGTTTTCAGGGTTACCCATTCAATTATACTTCTCAAATTTGGGGATTTCGAATCCCTTCGGGAGTGGTATCATGGTGAGACTTCTATCAAAAGGATAAGGGCACAAATTGCCTAGTGTCCTTGTTGTTTTTCCTTCTAGTAAGTCCAACACTTGCTGTGAGAGTAGTTTGATTTGTGTAACGACATCTTTGCTTGGGTCGGGAGGTGGAATGAAGGAGTTGTGATTTGTTTGAGGTGTTTGATGGGTGGGAAGAGTACTAGTGGGCATTTGCTGCAAGCTCTAGTATGTGTTCAAATCCTATTGGTATGCCTGCATTTGCATCAACAATGCTTGTTGTTGATCTTGCAACTCTTGTTCGAACAATGCTTGTTGTTGTTCCCATGAAGCTTGTTGTTGATCAATCTATTGTTGTGCTAGTAAAGCTTGTTGTTGGTCTAGCTGCTATTGTGCCAACAAAGCTTGTTGTTGGTTGAGCTATTTTTGTGCCAACAAAGCTTGTTGTTTAGCTTTTTGCTAGGCCTAAAATTCTTGCAGGGCTTGTTGGTAAGCTTGCAGATGGATCGCTTGCAATTGCGCTTGGTATTGGGCTTGTGCCTATTCCTGGGCTTGTGCTTGTGCTTGAGCTAGAGGTTCAGCTTGCGCTTGAGCTTAGGCTTGTGCTTGTACTTGAGCTTGGGCTTGGGCTTGGGCTTGTGCTTGTGCTTGTGCTTGTGCTTGTGCTTGAGCTTGTGCTTGGGCTTGTGCTTGAGCTTGTGCTTGGGCTTGCGCTTGAGCTTGCTGCTTTTTCTTGAGTACTCTTTGTTGTTTGGCCTTTTGAAGAGTTTGGATTAGGGTGATGAATGAATTTGCTATGTTGGCTTTTGGTGGGATCAGTGGTGGAACAGGAATGACGCCAACCATTGTGACTGATGAAGGGGTTATGGTGGTGGTTGGGATTTGGGTTGTTGGAGGGGTGGTGGAGATGTTTGATCCTTGAGAAGGCATGTTTTGGGATATTTGAGGACCAATGGATGTGTTTGTCACAATGGCCTAGATGGTCGTGGTTTGTGGTGCTACGGGCAAGAAGAGAGGACTTGATGTGATGCTCGTATTACTTGGATCCGAGAAGCTACCGATGTTTAGGGGAGGAAAACCCTATCCAAGAGGTGATGTGGTTGTGAACGGAAATGGGGGTAGTGGTGGTAGGCTATCCCAGAAAGAAAAAGGATCAGCGACTTCAACTCCTCTAAATAAATCACCTTCTCCTTGTGGTAGAGAAGTTGGTATGTTTAACTGATAGGCTGGTGAGGCATGAAATGAAGATGAACCAGTGGGATTATGAAATGTGAGTGGGATGTATGGGTGCAGTGGATTTTCCAGAACAAAATTATCCGGCATGGTGGTGATAGCCACCTCTTTATTGGTCACAAGGCGATGCTGTTGTAACTCTCGAAACATGCCACTTCCTTTGTTTTCAATTGGTGAGGTGGGAGTGATGGTTGTCGTGATGTGAGGTATTTATTGATTGATGTTTGACATTGGAGATGCATTTGTAAGAGGCATGTTTGTACTAATGCTTGCATCAAGGTCAAAAGGGAACGAGGCCCCTCCTTTAATTAACATGTTTAAGTACTTGAACATGGCACTAAAATTTTTATGGTTTTCGGGGTTTTGAACTATTTTTATCATTTCAGATTGTGTCATCCCCATGTCTTCATTTGTGATGTCCTCCTCATGGCTCTCCTCTTGAGTATTTTGTGATGATAAAGGAGAGTTAATTGGGGGATTACTTGATCCTGTAAGGTTTATTTCAGAGGTTAACCGACTCATGTCCATAGAATTTGATATTTCACTTATATTCTCCATGTTCTGAGATCTAGTTTGAACCATAAAAATAGGGATCATTTGATCCTAACCTTTCAGGTTCAAAAAAGAGAAGAAACTAGGGAAGCCAACAATCAAAGAGGGCGGAAATGATAATGGGATAAATGGATGAAATGAGTGAATGAAACTTTTGGAGAAATTTTGAAGGGTTGTGCTAGACTTGTAAGGACTTAGATTGATTGTGATGTTTGACTAGATGTATTAAGTTAAAACGGATTGTAGTGAAGTTGTATTCCATAGGAAGTTGCCTTATCCTAGGGGAACTTGCACAAGTGGATGAATTAGCTAAGTGTGTTAAGCGAGTGTGATTTTCAAACTAGTAAACCTTAGGAAGTTGTGTTCTCCTAGAGGTAAATTTTTCCAAAAGTGTTGACTATTTTGGCTAGGTGTGTAAAGCCAAGATAGGGTGATGTTGGTTTAGCCCTATAAGTTTAGCACGAGTGATTTTTCTAGAGTTCTCAAAAGGTTTGATGATGGGATGAGATTTGATTTGATGAAAAGATGGATGGGGATGACTCTTTGATCATATACTTGAACCTAGACACAACTCTTTCTACAAGATCTAGATGTTGAAGAACACACTATACTTTCTATGGGAGAAAAGAAAACCTTTGAAAAAGTTTAGGATTTTGTTCATAGTAAAACACATACAAAGTCGAATTGTTTCTTGAAGCCTTTTTGTAGAAGTTGTATACAAGTCTTTCTCTTACTTCAAGGAGCATCTCACGGCATTGCTCATGGGCTTTTATGCTTATCTTTTTCAACTTTGGCTTTGGGATTTTAATCTTGCAAGAAATCATTGGAAACAACACACATGAAGTTCAATTTGTCTCTTTATCTTGGTTTAATGAATTTCCTTTTATCAAAGACACTTGCTTGCTTAAGTTTAAAACTATATATCTAATGTCCTACTTTCTTTCTCATCCCACAAGGTCCATTGTGTGGAAATCGAGGAAAATAGGGCAAGAGTTACCTATGTTTAACCTTTTTTGAAAACAAATGACGATAGAATTCAAGAACTTAGAAACCTCTAGGGATAGAATCTGTAGGGAAAGAAAGAGTGCTTTAAATTCGTCAAAGGTATTTGTCTCCTCAAAGGGGTTTGAAATTTGAAGGTCTTGTGAATGTTCATTTTTCAAGTGTTTTTGAGAACCAAGCAATGTGTTCTTTTCTTTCAAGCACTTTTCACAATCCTAGGATGATAAGGCAATATCTTGTTGGGTTCCCACTTGGATAAATCTAGCTGTGCATATCTTGTGCGAATGGCTAAATGCTTGACCACACTAGCTCCCTTCCATGACACACACTTCTCAGGTCAGACAAGCATTAGTACCCATGAATCTCCCATGGCATGCTTTCCATTTCTACAACAAGACCACATGTATAAAGTGGGGTAGCTTCAAAGGACATGGCCTTTTGCACCAACAAGATAGACCAGGTTTTGGCCTTTTTCTAAACAAAGGGTTCTAATGTGGGCATTTCATTCATGGGGGATTATCCAACATCAGCTAGAGTCCATTTCTATCCATCTCATTGAAATAAGCTTTAGCGTGTTCCCGGTTGGGTCGTTCCCTTGGGTGAGTACTTTTTCCCACAAGGTAGGCCCTCTAAGATAAACAAAAGCTAGCTAACATATCCCATCATTCACACAACCTTTGTTGAAAAACAAAGGGGAAAACCTCCACAATATGTCGTGCTCACACTCGCATGTTTTTTTCAAATATTAAGCACCCAAATTGAAATGTGGAGGCAATCCTTTTAAAAACCTAATATCACCAAAATGTTTTTGATTCTCAAGATTGCAATGAAGTGCGAGAGAAGCGCATACACATTTTGAATGCTATTAACTTGTGAGAAGGATTGCAAAACATGAAAAACACTTGTTCATTTTAGACCTCAAAGCAATGATGAGTTCTTTTTAAGCACCAAATGAAATGTGAGATTGCCTTGTTCAAATTTTTAACCTTTTAAACAAAATCTAGTATGTTTGCCTAAAGTTCCTTTTAGCCCCTTGGCAACTTTTGAAAAGAAAAAATTGATTTGTTTATTTTAGAACCCAATGGAAATTTAGTGTCCTAAGATCAATGAACTTATCAAATTCTTTAAAGAGTGTTGAAAAACACTTTGTACAAAATAAACATGGTGTCATAGTAAAAACTTGCTTGTTCTTTTTAAACCCAAAGTGAATTTAGTATTCCTAAGGCCAAGGATTTTTAACAAATTTCTCAAAGAGTGTTGAAGAACACTTTAGTGTTTAAAAACACTTTGGATTTGGTGAACATGAGGTCATGATGAACTTCTTCCTTTGCTCCAACCTGCAAAATGATAGAAAACGGAGAGCAAAAAAGATCAACAAACAGGTGAAAAGTTAAAAGGTTCGAAAATCAAAAAGCACATGTCAAAATTTAAAACCAAACTATTCTCCATGGCAGAGTTAGTGGCGTAGTTTGGTAAACAAGCGGTGTCGTATAGCGCGGCATGGTTGACTGTGTGCGGTGCTCTATAGAAACAGAGACCGCAGGTGTGGTGCAATCTAGCAGGCGATGGAGTTTGCAAATGGTAACATTTGGGAAAATTTGAAATTTTAAGGCGGGAAGCGATTGCGGTTCAATATAGTGCCATGGATTTCAAGAGGTGCGGTGCAATACAAGACCGCATGAACTACCCGCAATGCAGTTTCCTATGTAAAGTCAAAAGATGTTAAAACCACGAATTTTTTCACAAAAACGTGATGAAATTCTTGATGTAACCCTCCTTCTAGCACCAAAATGTGAAACCCTAAACCTACAAATTCAAAAGAGCAACAAAACACATTGGAATGTTAGATCAAATGCATGCAAACATGAGGGATTCCCCATGAAATCCATCTATTTAAACTAAAATTTAAGAACATGAAGAACACAAAACATGCAATTAAACTAAATCCTAACTAAGCCAATAGATTGATGATCCCATGGGGGAATTGGTGCCAATGGAGTGTTGCAATTGGCCCTTTCCCAATTCGTAAGTTGCAATGAAGATGATCTAGAAATGGTCAAATCTCCAAAGAGATTTGAGCATAACTTTGGTGAAAATGTGAAAATGAGAAGAGTGCTTGGATGAAATGAGAAAAATTAGTTCTCAATTGAAGAGAGTAACTTTGCATGAAGATTGTGTATATGAAATGAGGAGAGAAGTCTCCAATTTATAGACTTCAATTTGGAAGAGGTGAGAAAGATTGAGAAATGTGGGACAAAAGATAATCCAATGGAATTGTGCCACTTGTCCACATGTGATTGGATGAGGAATGAACACATTTTGGCCAATGTGCATGATAAATGCATAAATTTGAAATTTGAAATATTGAAATGACAAGGTGGATGAGAAGTCAAATGGAGTTATGACCACTTGTCTCAATGCAAAGGACATGTAAGATGTCTTAAATGCCTTGTTGGAAGGACCAAGTCCACTTGGCCTTTTTGAATTCAAATGAGGGAATATTCCCTTTTGATGCTTTGTGAGGGAAAATGGATGAATTAATAAATCAAAGTATTTGATTTATTGTGCAAGTTGCATTCTCTAGAGAAATTTAATGAAAGGGATTATGTTAATCATGGTTTTGATTAATTTAATGAAGAATTAGATGATGTGACAATTTAGACTTAGATTTGTGAATTGATTTAAGTCAGGAATTGAGAGGAAATGATTTATTAAATAAATAATTTGATTTATTTAATCAAGAAGGAACATGTTAGATTAAATTAAATAAGGTTTAATTTAATTAATTTAATGAGAGAACTTTAGAGAATTTAATCAAATAAAATGATTTATTTAATTAAACAGATGTGTAAGGTTAATTAATTTAATTAATTTTAGCAAAGGAGGTGATAGACTTAATCCAATAAATAATTATTTATTAAATTAAGAGATAGGATGTGATGAAATGTTGAGGGTGTGATTCAAGAGGAAATGTTGTTAGTAATTAGGATCAGTTGTGCCAAAATGAACTTGTACATTTTCCATGTCTACAAGGGTAGATGGGAGAGAGATAAAGGGAGTGAGTGAGAGAGAGAGAGAGACCTGAGAGAGGGAGAGGGTATAGGAGGGAGAGTCTTGAGAGAGAGAGGGAGCAAGTGGGAGAGAGATAGAGGGTAGAGGGTTTAAGGGTTTAAGGGTTCAGAGTAGATGGCTAAGGGTAGAGTGGACAAATATATCAGTGAGTGAGTGAGTGAGAGAGAGAGACTTGAGATAGGGACAAGGAGTAGGAGGGAGAGACATGAGATAGAGAGAGAGAGAGAGAAAGAGAGAGAGGTAATGGGAGAGAGATAGAGGGTAGAGGGTTTTAAGGGTTAAGGGTAGAGGAGAGAGAGATAGAGACTTGGGAGAGGGAGATGGGGTAGGAGAGAGAGAGAGAGATGAGGGAGGGATATATATGTAGGTAGAGAGAGTTGAGATAGAGATAGAGTAGAGAGGGAAGGAGAGAGGGGAAGGAGAGAGAAGTTAGAGAGAGAAGAAGGAAGGTGGATAGATTGAGAGAGGGAAGGATGGAGAGAGGGAGAAAGAGAGAATGGTGTATAGAGGGATAGGTAGGTAGAGAAAAGTAGAGAGGTAAGGAGAGTTGGAGGGAGAGGTAGGTAGAGAGAGTAAAGGGAGATATAGAGAAGTGGAGAGGGAAGGAGAGATAGATGGAGAGGTAGGGATTGAGGGAGAGATAAGGATTTAGAGAGAGGTGAGAGAGTAAAATAGAAAGATAGAGAGCTAGGTAAGGAGAGGGAGGGGAGATAAAGGGAAGTAGAGAATGGAGGAGAGAGGGAATAAGAGGTAGGGAGGGAGAGATAGGTGAGATAGAGAGAGAGGAGGGAGGGAGGGAAATTGTGGAGAGAGAGGTGAGATAGAGAGAAAGTAAAGAGGGGAGGGGCAGAGAGAGAGGTGATAGAGATAAGTAGAGGTGTAATGAGGAAGGTAGATAGATTGAGAGAGGGAAAGAGAGAGGGAGAGAAAAAGAGGTATATAGGGGTAGGCTAGATAGAGAGATGTAGAGGGTTAAGAGTTAATGGTAAAGGGTAGAGGGTAGAGGGGAGAGGGGAGAGAGATAGAAGGAGTGAATGAGTGAGAGAGAGACCTAAAAGAGGGATAGGAATTAGGAGGGAGAGACTTGAGAGAGAGAGGGAGGGAGGGAATTGGAGATAGATAGAGGGTAAAGGGTAGAGGGTTTAATGGTTAAGGGTTAAGGATGGAGGGGAGATAGATAGAGAGAGTGAGTGAGAGAGAGAGACTTGAGAGAGGGAGAGGGGGTAGGAGGGAGAGACTTGAGAGAGATGGGAAGGGAGCTGGAGAGAGATAGAGGGTAGAGGGTAGATTTTTTAATGGTTTAGGGTTTAAAGGTTAAGGGTTAAGGGTTTAGGGTTAAGGGTATAGTGGAGAGAGATAGAGGGAGAGAGAGAG
>CM021105.1:239130748-239367819 GCA_007115665.2 Sequoiadendron giganteum | reverse complement strand
TGAGAGAGAGGAGGCAAGGAGGGAGAGAGAAATAGGTATAGAGGGACAACTAGCTAGAGAGAATTAGATATGAAAGGAGAGATAGGGAGAGGTAGGGATGGAGAGAGAGGTGAGACAAAAATAGAGAGAGGTCTAGGTAGATAGAGGGAGGAGGAGATAAAGAGAAAAATAGAGGGAAGGAGAGAGGGAGGAAGAGGTAGGGATGGAGAGAGAGGTGAGAGAGATAAGAGAGAGGAGGGAGGAATAGGTAGGGAGAGAGGGGTGAGATAGAGAGAAAGAGAGTAGAGAGAGAAGGGGAAAGAGAGAAGTGAGATAGGTGATAGAGGTGTGTGATGGAGCTTAAAATTAGAGAGATAAGGAGGAAGGTGGAGAGATTGAGATGGAAGGAGGGTGGAGAGAGAGATGCATAGAGGGATAGGTTAGATAGAGAGAAGTAGAGAGAAAAGGTGGGTGAAAGGAAGAGAGAGGGAGAGAGAGAGAGGGGGAGAAAGATAGGTGAGATAAAGAGAAGTAGAAAGGGAAGGAGAGAGAGAGGGAGATAGAGAAAATTAGAGAGGGAGGGAGGGAAGGAGAGAGAAGTGAGATAGAGAGAACTAGAGAGGTAAGGAGAGAGAGAATGACAAGATAGAGAGTAGAGAGGGGAGGAGAGAGCAAGGGAAGCAAAGAGAGAAAGAGAGGAGAGGGAGGGAGGGATTGGTAGGTATAGAGAGTAGAGAGAGATATATACAGATTAAAGGAGAGGGATGAGAGAGAAAAATGTAGAGAGGGAAGGAGGGAGGGAGATAGATATTAGAGAGGGAAGGAGAGAGAGATGGACATGTAGAAACACATTTGGCGCATGCCAAATGACTCATCACATTTGGCGCTCTCCAAAAGGCCTGATTTATACGTGTTAATTAACATGATTTGCTAAATTTTCTCATATTTTTGATCGTGCTCCCCATCTCATTTGCACGTCTTTCAATGCAAGTTTATAAAAAAAACCATGATAGCATTAACCTCTATCTCAGCTATCTAAATATATAATTTTTTTTTCATTTTGATTTAGTTAAGGTTTTGATCCATGGCTTCTATTGTAAATGCCTTCATTTTTGGTCAAAAACCAACATGTGCTAGGTTTAGGATAGATTTTTACATGTTCATCGGAATGTGAAACAAATTATTTTTTTTGAAACTAGACTCCATTCTACACATGATGAAAAAAAAAAATCAATTTTTGATTAGTTTGCAAAATTTTTGGGGTGAGCACACTCAAATTTCAGCTTTTCAAGATGTGTCCACTTTGAAAATTCATGAAATATTATATACTCATTAAAAAAACTATCCGAAAGAAGGAGGATAAACTACATGGTGTTAGCTAATTTCTCACTATTGGGATTTCTGAAATTCTAAAAAAAAGTTAACCAAAAAGGTGGGAGCCCTCAGGTGATATGCTATTTTTTTTTATAAAAATAGGACTTGTTCCGGGCCCCCCCTTTTTGAGACCCTTAATCTTCATTAATTTCAAAAAACAATAGTAGCTTAGAAACTAGATTCAGAGCACTTCAACTTTTTTTCTTTCTACATCTTGAATTTTGAGCATAACTATCTTCATTTTCTCATGCAAATCAGATTTTCTTGATTTTAAAAAAAAAGTGGCATCTTAAGAGCCAAAATTGTGTCATAGATTGGTGCACTTACCCTACTTTAAAACCCACACTATTCAAAAAAGGCTAGAAATAATACCAACACAAATTCATAGAATTAATGGGTTCTTGAAGAGTTTTGCCATTCATTTCGGATATTAGATATGCTCCAAACCTGTAGCTTTCTAGAACTATATAAGGTCCAAACCAATTAGAGCTAAAACTTCCTTTTTTTATTGGGTTGGCATTGATATTTCGTTGATTTTTGTATAACACCAAATCACCCCTGTTAAATGAATGAGAGATGACATGATCATTATAACTTCGTTACATTTTTGTATGATAGGCTTGAAGATGTTTGAGGGAGTTGATGCACCTTTCATCGAACATTTAAAGATGGTCTAATTGTTGTTCCCTATAAGTATTGTCATAAATCAGCCCTTGAAGAGCAACCCTTAAGGATGGAATCTCTAACTCCAAGGGAATAATTGCCTCGGCACCATAAATAAGGTTATAAGGGGTGTTTCCTGTTGACATTTTGATACTAGTATGATAAGCCCATAATGTGTATGTTAATTGTGTATGCCAATATTTATTATGTTTGTTCACTATCTTTCTTAGGATTTTCTCAATTGTTTTGTCAATTGATTCAGCTTTTCCATTAGATTGCGGGTAGTATGGTGTGGAGAATCAATGCTATATATTAAATATTTCCAAGAACTTTTTCACATCATTATTCTTAAATTTTGTTCCATTGTTTGAAACTAACGTGTAAGTAAGTCCAAAGAAAGAAATAATGTGTTCCAATATGAAACAAAATATTACATCATCTATTTTTGAATGCAAAGGGATAGCGTCTACCCATTTTGTGAAATAATTTGTTGTTGTGATTATAAACATATGTCCTGCAAATGAGGGTGGAGATATTTTTCCAATAATATCCAAACCCCACATCGAGAATGGCCAAATAGGAACTTGTGTACAAAGCTCAAAGGCAGGAGCATGAATTAAGTTTTGATTCTCTTGACGCTTGTGACATTTATTAATGTATTCAAAGAAATCATGTTCCATATTCTTCAAGTAATACCCTATGTGGATTAACTTTTGGACTAATAATCTTCCTCCGAAATACCCCCACACAAGCACTTGCATGAGCTTGTTCAAGTGCTATAGGGATTTCATTTTTTTAAATACATCTAAGCAAGAGGTCGTCAAAGGGCCGCTTATATAAGATTTTTGCTAGGATGATATAACTAGATGCAAATTTTTGAAGACGAGAGTGAGTATTTTTATTTTTTGGCTCAAGGAAGGTACTATTTTTCAAATAATTGAATATCGTGTCATACCATTCACTTGAGTTTTTATTTTTGTTGCTAACACTTCATCTTCTTTATTTTCAATTGATGGTTTGATGATCGTGTCCACACTAAAAGTGAAGTATTTTGAAGGATCTTGAGGGGAAATAAGAGAATCCACACTTGTCATTACATCTGCGTGATGATTATATTTTCAAGGGATGTTATCAATAGTAAATGATTCAAACTTCTCTAACAATTTCATTGTGAGATATTTGTATTTTGATAATTTTTCATGTTTCATTTGATATGTTTTATTTATCGATTTGATGACTAATTGTGAGTCGTGAAATATCTTAATGTCTCTAGTACCCATAACTAGAGCAGAATGCAAACCAGTGATTAATGCTTCATATTGAGTAGTTTTATTTGTACATAGGAAATTTAATCAATATTATAAGGGAATAGGCTCTTTTGGAGGAATTTTTATTATAACCCCCATGTCGGAGCCAGTTCTGCACTTAGATCCATCAAAATACAATTCCCATGTGTCTTCTTTGATTGTTAACACATTGTTATTGGGGAAAGAATCATTACTAGGTAATGCTAAAGGAGAAGGAGCATCAACCAACTGGTCAGTCAAGGCTTGACCCTTAATTTATTTTTGTGAAACAAATTTAAGGTCAAACTTAGTCAAAAACATTACCCACCTAGCTAAGCATGTGGATAGATCTATTTTAGTGAACAAGTGTTTTAGAGGATGAATCTTCATCATTACTTGTATTTTGTCATTCAATAAGTAATGTCACAACTTACTGGTAGTGAATACAAGAGCCAGACATTGTTTTTCTATTTTTGTGTATCATTTCTCATAATCAATCAACATTCGACTAATGTAATAAATAAGATGTTCTTTACCTTTGTCATCATGTTGAGCCAACAATGCTACAGGAGCATGGGCTAAAGCCAATGTGGAAATAATGAATGGTTTGTTTTGTATAGTAGGTTGTAAAATAGGTGGAGTGAGAAGATAATGTTTCAAACTCTCAAAATACTATTACAATCCTTATTCCAGTCAATGTGTATTCCTTTCTTGAGAAGATACGTAAATGGTAGAATTCAATTTGCTAGGGACGCTACAAATCGTCAAATGGCTTGAAATCTTCCTTGTAAGGTGCACAATTGAGAGATATTTCTTGGAGGTGGAATGTTAACTATAACATCAATTTTCTTAGTATCCACCTCAATGCCTCTATGAGATACGATAAAACCTAAAAATTTTCCACTATCTACATCAAAGACACACTTTTTCGGATTCAATCTCATGTTGTATTTTTGAAGTCACTCAAAGATTTTCTAAAGAACATTCCCATTATCTTTGTTATGTTAAAGATTTAGGGAGAATATCATCAACATAATCTTCCAAGATCTTGTGTATGTAATCATGGAATATTAGTGGCATAGCTTGTTGATATGTTGTGCCTGCATTTTTCAATCCAAAAGGCATCACAACCTAGCAAAATGTTCCCCAAATAGTTGTAAATGTTGTTTTGTACTGATCTTGAGGGTTGATGAAAATTTTATTGTATCCAGAAAATCCATCCATGAATGACAACAAAGCATGTCCTATAGTTGAGTCTACTATCATGTCAATATTAGGAAGATGAAAGTCATATTTTAAAGATTCTTTATTCAATTTTAAATTTTTGCGACTGTGACAATGTTTGAGATCCAAGGAGAGCAATCTATAGGTCTTATGAAACCAACATCAAGGAGTTTTTCAATTTTGTCCTTAACTACCAAGGCTATTTTAGAATTCATTTTTTGAATCTTCTATCTAACGGGCTTAGTATTTTTAGCGAGGACTATGTTGTGTGTTATAATCTTAGGGTCAATTCCCCACATATATGAATAAGTTCAAGAAAAGTTTTTAGGAAAGTCATGAAGCAAGGTTGTGCAGTATCTTCTTGTTCATCATCATCAAGGAATTTTCCTATCCTAATGACTTTTCCTTTATCATTGATGTCCATTGCTATTTCTACTGTATCCCCTGAAGGAAGTGCATTCGATCTCGGGAATTTAGGATTGTATTCTTCATTATTCATTTTTGTCTCACTATTATCTTTTTCTCCATCTACTTGTTTGGCGCTTACCATAGCATGTGTAACCTTGTTCTTGTGAGGAGGAGTGGATGGTTTATCATAAACTCCAAGCATTTGTTTCAAGGATTCATCATTTTCAAAGTACTTCGTTGATGGTGGTAACTCCATATCAAGTAATTTAGGATGTTTCAAAGTGAGACTGATTTTTGGTTTGCGCATAATGGTGTTGATGTTTAATGAAGGTCTTTCTTTGCTTGCATTATCTTAGAAGGACAGTATCCAAGACCATTTTTTGTCTCTTGTGTGCTAGGTTCTATAGGGACACCAATTCTTTTCTCTTTCTTTCCACATCATTTTCCACTATAACCTAATTGTTTCAGGAGTTCATAACCTCTCCCATAAATTTGTTCCATTTCTTTTGGGTTTGGTGGTTGTTGATAGTCTATCTCATCAAATTTTTTTGTGTAGTTGGTGTCTTGTTCAAGAGTATATGTTTGTGAGTTCTCTCCCAAATTCTATGTTGACATGAACATTGGTTTCTTTTATTTTTCATCCTCTTTTCTTGTGATTATATACTCCCTCATGAATGAAGGTGTGAACTCCATGGAACCCCAATTATCATCTGCTAATTTTGACACTATTCTCCATATCTTGTGTTTCCTTTGTGATACGCTCTATTTTTTATGTTGAAATTAATGTTTTCAGAGGACTAGTAGTTCCCTTTACAATTTCCAAGCAACTTTTAGGCTCAAGGTCCATTTCAATTTGGTATTTTTTATTCTTATAGACATACTTCATGATACAATGAATATTTGAAGGTACCGCATGCATCTCATAAATCCATGGTCTTCCTAAAAGAATATTGTATGAAAGTTCATGAGGTATAACATGGATAGAATTTTGTAACGTAGCCTATCTGACTGAAATGGGCAAGGTAATCACACTGATCAATTGCTTTCCTATATTTTCAAATCCTCAAATTGATAGGGAATTAGGTTTTATTTGTGATTTATCTACTCCAAACTTATCTAAAAGATTTACACTGCACACATTCAAAGCTGAGCCATTATCAACAAGGGTCCTTTTTATTCCCTTGGTGTTGTATTTGGCTATTATCATGAATGCATCATATATCTTTTGCATTTCCAAGGGAGGGAGCTCATGTTGGTGGAAGGTAATTCCTACATTAATTGTATTCATTCCTTGTATTAGAGCTTCCACATCATTTGCATTTGTATTAGGAGAAACCACAAAAATTTTCAAGGCCTTTTGAAGAATGTTGTGGTAATTAGGTGAAGTTTGAATAAGATCCCATAAGGAATCTTAGCGGGAGTATTCTTAATTTTTTTAACAAGATCATACTCCTTTCCACTATGTGATGGTAAACAAGGAGCATTAGGAAATATATGATTTGATAATGGTAGTGAAATAGGATTAGGTTGAGGTTGTCTATTATTCCTTGTGTTATATGTATGAGAAATAGTGTTGTAATTCGGTTGTTGTGATACATTATTTTTAGGTGTGTCAAGGGTACGAACATGTTTATTTGAAGGTTGGTATTTATTGGAAGGTGGATAAAGGATAAGTTGAGGTTGAATAACATTTACTTCATTTTTCTTAGATTTATTTGAACAAGCCTTAGTGGATGAACCTTGTGAGAGGAAGTCTTCAAGAGCTTCACCTAACATGTCAAATTCATCACAACAAATGGGCTTATGTTTGTTAATAGGTTGAGGTTGGATAATGTTTACTTCACTTTGGTTAGGTTTGTTTGAAGAAGACTTAGTGGATGAACCTTGTGAGGTGAAGTTATCAAGGGCTTCATCTAACATATCAAGGTCATCATGACTAAAAGACTTGAGGTTTAAGCTAACTTTGAAAAAGGGTGTTAACATGCTTAAGTAACCATACATATATGCATTTTTTAGTTTAAAACTTTTGTTTTTATGTTTTGATATTCTGATGAATGAAATCTACAACAAATAATATGGAAATCTAACGAGATATCTTTGTCAAGCAACTATAAACATAAACTATGAAAATGCATACAATAGTAAATTGGAAAACTAAAACAACAAATAGAAGCACATAAATGTATTGTTTGACTTTGAAAAATGTAACCTCAAATCACATAGGGACTAAGATGCTAGGAAGGGCATCTTGGTCCTCTTGATGAAATTTAGAGATTCCAGATACTGGAACAGACAACATAGAACTCAGATAGGATTTTGGACCAAAAACCTTGAGAGGGACTAAGATGCTAGTAAGGGCGTTTTAGTCCTAGTAAAGGTTTTTTTCAGAAAAATAGCTAGATATGAGTTGATAACAATTTTCCCAAGTTCCCTACCTAGGGACCTAATGTTCGGAAATAAGAAACTATGCAAATGGATGTAAATAAAAGAAACTAATAACAAGAAATTGAATGTAATTTTTCAATTTTTAATGCAATAACAATGTTTCTAAATGCAATTAAGAGGATGAAAAATTCACTTTTCATATTTTTTAAAGAAATGAAATGATGCAAGAAAGTAAAAATGTAACCTATATGCACTTTCACTAATGCAAATATAGGAAACCCTAAATATAATTTAACTAATGCAAGATGCAAGAAACCCTAGATGCACTTTTACTAATGGAAGATGCAATGAATACAATCTAGATCTAGGAATTTTATGAACTACAAATAAAAAAAAGAATGGTTAAAGAAGCGAGGTTCATCAAAATGATTAATGGTGAAAAAGGGCATATAAAATGTCACACTTTCTCCAAATAATCACTCAATAATGTTGTAGGAGTCCTAATTGGATTGACTGAAAACCTCACAAGGGTAGTCAATTCAAAATGAGGAAGAACTAGGAGGGGGTTCTTTTAGCTTTAAGGCGTTCACCACCAAGAAAACACTTGGAAAAGATAAATGAACATTCAACCTAAAAAACCTAGTTATGCAAGCTAAATGAGATATGCAAATAATGAAATTATGCAACAAGGAGATAGGATATGTGTACCTAAGAAGTATGGAGATGTGAGGATCTCGGAAACACAAAGAGTCTACCAAAAAGTGCTATGGAGAAATAAGACGCCCTAAGTGTTGTATTAGTCATGCTGCTATTTTTTGGGGAAGATGTAGAGTCTTTGAATGTCAGAACCAAATATGAAAGAATCTTTGAAAAATATGCCTAGGAGGACTAAGATGCCCAACCCATTCTGAATTTCTAGAGGTTTTGAGTGTGGTCCCAAAGCTTAAGATTTGAACTCCCTTCTTCACCAAGTCTTTAGAGATGAACCTTTAAAAAGACCTACAAAACAAAGGAATTTGGATTGATTGTTTATGGGGGGTTCCCTCGGTCGAATAGCTTGTTTGGTAATTAAACCTTGATGAGAAAGCATAAATCTAAAAATGGAAATGTGTTTGTGCCTTAATCTTAAATGTGTCTAAGATTATGCAAGCTAGAATATGAAGAAAACTTATTCAAATGTTTTTGAATAAGATTTCTAAGATGCAAATGAAAATGAACTATAAAGGAGATCTCTAATCACCCTAACAAGTCACAAACATGAAATGTACCTTCCTTAGGTAGAGAATAGAGCAATAATTGAAATGGAATCAATCAAGAAACAAGCCCTTAGGCTTGGATAGATGGCTAGTTGCATCTACAATCTAGAATCTCTCATGATCCACAATAGGCATCCATTACTAATCCCTAGAAATGCTAGATCTTGACTTGAAAATAGACTTGAAGAACCTGCAAAAAACATAATAGAAGGTTGCTCCAAGATTCTGAAACTTCCTTCAACTTGCTCAACTTATGTCTCTTGTCTCAACTCATGTCAACTTCTATCAACTTATCTAAAAAATGGGTGTAAATCTTACTTTTATAGGAATTTCTACCTAATAACTTGATTATTGGATCTCAAAGGCTGACAAAAGGTCAAATAAATTCAAATATTTTCATTTCTTGCTCTTAATTCTTGAATATAAAGCCCCCATGACTAAGACGCCCTAGGTGGTGTCTTGGTCCCACTAGGTGGGACTAAGACACCACTAATGGCATCTTGGTCCCATAAGGCTTCATTTTCCAATTCAAAAGGTGGGTTACCAAGATTGATTGTTGTTTATGGGTTCTGTTTAGGTTTAAAGTTACAATATGCCTCAGGATGCACAAAAATGGGTTTTAGGGGCCCATAATAAGTGACCTAAAGGGAAATTAATGCAAGGGGTGCTAAAATAGGTCCAAATTATGTGTGAAAATGCAAAGGTATGCATTTTTCTATACTATAGTATGTTCAAAGGGATTTTTTTTAGTTCATGCAAGGTCTCTTCTTAGGGAACATTGTGCCTAATTTCTCCAAGAGAGGACAAGTCAAAGAAATGTCATGCTCTCAAAGGGAATCAAACCCAATGATACCACCAAGAAAGAGGACACATCACAAGAAGTAAGAAAATCAAAGAGTGAAACAAGAGTGTCGATGTATGCCCCCACTTTAAAGAGGTTGCTAACATCATTGCTATGAGAAATTCATTTAAAGTAGAAGAAAAAATGAGAGCTTATTCAAAAAGCCCTATGCCAAGTCATATGTTTCCAATAAGCTATGTCATGAATAAGTATGTCACATGTGAGTCAACTTAAGGCATGTTGTCCACATCCCAAGCTTTCTCCTATATGTACATGAAAGGTGATCAACAAGCCAAAAGAGACAATGCCAATTGAAATACGAGTACAAGGCTACTTAACCCCTTGCCCCCACTTAGCATAGGAAAAGGATGAGTTGAAATGATTGATGAGAAACATGCTAGTGTAAAAATCAATATCAATTAGTGGAATTAGGTGCTTCAACATGAGGAAGAGCACCACACTCCTTAAGATGTTGAATTTTATCACTTAAAGCCTTACATTCATTAGTAGCATGACCATGAACTATATGATACACACAAAATGAATGTTTGTAGTAAAATTTATTTCATGTTCTTGGATGGAAGGATATCAAACAATCTTAGAGGAGTCTCAACAAGATACCTTCTTGATCAATAGTAGAGTATTTTCCTTTATTTTGTGATAACAATATCTCTTGCTTAGTATAAGATATCATACCTACACAAGACTCTTTAGATTGTGATATTTTTTTCTCTCCTTTATAGGAGGGTGTAAAATCTAACAAAATCAAATCATTAGTATTTTGTGAGATGACATTGACATTAAGTGAAGATTTCTTTGTGTGTTTCATTTCTTGCAAAGGATGACAATCAAGACTACTAGTGTCTACTAGTTCAGGATGCACTAATGTTAAAGTTGTCTTAGAGGAATATTTTGTAATAGTTTTGATATTAAGTGAAGGCTTGTTTGTGTCTTTCGAGGAGCAATAACCAAGACCACTAGTTTTTTCTTGCGTGTGAGGCTCTATAGGGACACAAATACCTTTTCCAATATAACCAAGATGTTGTATCATTTCATAACCTTTTCCATAATGATTCTTCATCTCTTTTGGATTCGGTGGTTACTCATGATTAAGTTCATCAAAGTTTATTGTTTAATTTGTTGTCATTATTTCTAAAGTGGTTGAGGTGGATGCTTTTGAAGGGTCTTCCAAATTTTTCATTGACATGATCTTGTATTCTCCTATGAATGTATGTGTTAAAACTAAGGAACCTCAATCATCTTCTAGTAGCTTTGTGACTTTATCAATATGTTTTTCTTTGTATTTCTATTGCACGGGTTCTACTTGTGTAGTTGGTGGGTATGTGCAAGATCATGATGGGCCAAAAAGTGGTGATATCTATGTGGTATGATGGTCCATGTGGCTGACGACTTTGTTTTTACCCAAAATTGATGTAACGAAAAGGGTTTTTAAAGGAGATTCTCAACTTTCCACCAATATAAATTATGCTTTACTTTGAATTTAATAAATAATTATTACTCACTTTCTATTTGAATTACGACTCAAGTCCTAATTGATAGGATGATTGAAAAAATCTATAGCTTTCAAACGGTATCACATTTTTTGAATCCAAAACATGTGTCACATTCTATGCTTCACATAATATAGGATAAAAAAAAAAAGAATTGAATTTCATGAAGTTTTGACCAAGTTAAGGTGGTCAGACATACGAGTTTTTATATTTTTTTAAAGTTGTAATAAAAAAATCATAATTAATTATTTACTTGGAAAAAACTTACAAAAAAATATGCATCACATCGGGACATGAGTCCCCTACTTATATCTAAAATATTATAAGAAAATATTATCATTTTATTGTGGTTAGGGTGGTCAGACAAACACCTACTTCTTATTTTTCCTTGAAATTTAAGTACTACTGCCTTGAAATTTCAAATTTTCACCAAATAGATTTTAAAAAATAAAAAATAAAGCTAGTAGTTTAGAAACTACATTCAATTTTCTACAGATTCTATTCTTACATATTTTTGAAATAATATAGATAACTTATTCAAATTTTTACGTCAAGTTGCCTAACTTTGATTTTTTGAATTTTATTGCCACTTAAGGGCCTATTTTTTCCATGATGATCCTGCACATACCCTGGTGTTAATTTTTTCAAAGGATTTTGTTTATTTTTCTCAATGTTTAAAAAACTATTTGGTTCGGGTTCAACTTTGAGTGTGTACACTTTGTTGTTGCAGACATACTTCATTACACGATGAAGAGTAGAAGGAACCCAATTCATTGTATGAATCCACGGTCTACCTAAATAGAGATTGCATGAAAGATCATGAGGCATAACATGGATTGGTGTTTATAATGTGGCCTTTCCAGCTATATTAGACAAAGTGATCACACCGAGTGGTTGTTTTCCAATATTGTCAAATCCCTTAGTAGATAAAGAATCCAGTTGAATTTTTTATTTATCCACACCAAGCCTATCCAAAAGGGTTACACTACACACATTAAGGCTTGAGCCATTTTCAACAATGGTTCTCTTTATTCTTATCCTTTTATATCGAGATATTATTATGAAAGCCTCATTTTGTTTTTGCACTTCCAAAGGAGGCTCACTTTGGTGGAAAAAAACTATCGGCATTTATTCCTTGAATCAGGGCTACTATTTCATTCATTTGTGCATTAGAAGGGATATGAACTTGTTTTAAAGCACTTTGAATCATGTTATGGTAGTGATGGGATGCTTGAATAAGGTCCCATAATGATATCTTAGTAGGATTATTCTTTAGTTGTTCAACAAGATCATACTCCTTTCCACAAGGGGGACCCGATAAGATACGGTTAGGCAGGATAGGATTAGGGAATGGTAAGGTTGTTGAAGGTGTTTGTTTTGGTTGCAAATTGTTTCTATTGGAATAATGGATGTTGAATCATCCAATGAAGCTATGCACACTTCAAAGGATCTTGCCAAGAAGAAATTCAACCACATAAAAAGTGTTGTAACTAAGGGCATGCAAATAGAGATTATCTGTTATGATATATGAGATATGATACAAGTGAACATATGCCTGATTATATAGGAAAGAGTAAAACTTAGAATGCACAAAATTTTTCCAAGTGTTCAAATCACACTGCATGTGACAACATGTAAACCCTAACAACCTACCTAGGGAATGATGAACTAATTGAGATAAGTTCTAGAAAAGACAACTCATCTTCTAGAAGGAATCTTATCTCCTACAAACATGGAAAGGGTAGTTACATCCTTATTTATGATTTATTTAATAATACAACCTAGGACTAAATAATTAAATGAAGACCTAAGTTAACTTATGGTAATGTAATAATTAATTAATTACACTAACACCCCCCATAAGTGCAACTTAGGGAGGAAAAGAAAAATGCAATATTTATGCAGAGATGATGGGTCCCGGCTACATGATGGCCATTTTAGGTACCCATTTACAAATGATAATGAAAATGAAACTAATCTCCCACAAACGGAGAAAAGGGGAAACCCAGTGGGAAGAAAACCCCTCTCCAAAAAGGAGATGAAATGAAGATAAGTGAGGAAGGATGGAGGACTTCTAAATACCCCCCAAGTACACCATTTGTCCCATAGATACAATATAATAAAAATCCCCCCCATAGGAGGGAAATAAAGAGAGATTATATAGCCCCCCTAGAACATGTGATCACCTACAAAAATGGTAAGTGTATGTAGACAAAACAAGATCCAATGTTGACAAACAACTTGTGTCCCTTTCGGAAGAAACAAAACCAAGTGCAAGTGCAAGGATTCTTCCCATTTCAGATAGGAATTGAAGGAAGGAAGGATGAATGTGAATGATGATGTCTCGAAAAACTGCTCATATTTTTCCTTTGGCACTAGAGATGAAGATGCCCCAATCAACTTAGGTACATACCCAATCAATGAAGAAGGTGAAAAACCAAGACTATGTGAAAACTAATGTTGAACAAGATCCAAAGACTGTGATACAATAGTCCTTCCATTGAAGGAATAAATGAAGACAATATTGCCCCCATAATGAAGTGTCCTCAAAACCAAATAGAGTAGTCTGAAGCAAAAAAGGTGTCCAAACTACATATTTCCTGCTAGGAAGAAGCCAATCCAATGGTAGATGCGGAAGAAACTCCAACTCTTGAATCAAATGAGAGGGAAGAAGTCTCATACATGAAATCTCTAAAGAGAAAACAAGTGCCCCCGAGATATTCTCTAGATCCCCAAGAAAGGTTGAGACATAAGGATGAGGAGACTCTATAAAACCCTCCAAAGAAGAATTTGAATAGAGGATTGATATCCCCTCAAGAATGTTCTCCAAACTTATAGAAATAGCCAAGTACGCAATCCCTAAAACAAATCCATCTTGTGATGCCAAGCCTAAAAAATTGAATGTGTCCTAATGAATGAAGATGATGGAAGCCTTAGTCAATGAATCTAGACAAGGAATAACTAAATGTGAAGGGATACCAATTGTCTCTGATGGAGAAGAAGGAACATCTAAATAAACTTTGTCAACCTCCTACATAATAGTATCAACATGGGCTACTTGATCTGAAGAATGATATTTCTGAATCATGACCATCAGGGAAAGGTGGAGTATCTGAATCTCCATAAATCTCCCAAAGCTTAGTCCAAAGGATATGAGGACAATCACAATGATTAGTAGCACTCAAAACATCAAAATTAACTTGCATTGAAATGATCTCTAAGACAATGTATCTGCTACAACTCCAAGCAAACTCCTGAATACCTTTACTTGGATGGGGAACTACCATATAGATGTGGCAATAAATCAGGTGATTGGAGATGGTGTATGATCCCATCTCGCTATTTTTTATATTTTTCCTTGTGCAACATAACCAGAGAAGGAGTATATGCAAGACCCATAATGTACAATCAAATTTCTCCAAAAAACAAAGATAATGACCTTCAACAACAAATAGAAACTTCCAAAATTGATATGCAACTGAAGTGATGCCACCCAAATCAAAAACCTTTTCCCAAGCTTTAGGATATCCAAGTTATTGAACAAATGCACCAAATTGAAAAACACCAATGCAAGAGTACTTGGAGCTGAAACTCATCAAAGTGACTAAACTGATGAAAAAAGCTCAGAATTACCTTCCTAATTTTTTTGGAAGAAAAATTCTGCAAAATAGACTGCACCATTGGAAAGTAGACCAAATCCTCTTTCCGATGGTATCTCATTTGTCAAATTTTGATACCCTCATGAAAAGTTTTGAAAAAATGAAAAAAAAGGCCTATATTAGGCACTTGGTAGGCTAACGAGGTGCAAAAAATAAGTGCACATTGGGCGCTAACACTTAGTCGCTAATATGACCGTAGTGTTAAATGTTGGAAAAAAAAGGTGCCGTTAGGGCTGATGGTGGCAAAGCAAAGATTTGGTGGCAATGGGGCGGAGGCACCTCCCAAGTGAGCGGAGTTCTTGGTTCTAGATATGACCGAGAGAAGCAGGGCTTGGATGGCTTGGTGTCAGAGAACTTAGCAGTAGCCGGCATGAGGACTTCACTAGTGGTAGGATGCAAGAAATTGGTAGTCGTAGGCTATGAAGGATGTGACGATGGCATATGGTGACGAGCCCCCAAAAAAATATCTTCCCCGTCAGGATTTGATGCGGTCGACGAAAGGATTTTTGCAAAAAATGTAATGAAATAAGTGAAACTTAGGGAGGAAAATGGATGTTGAATATTAGCAACTTATTTAAGGGATTCTTTAGGTTTTGAAGTAAAACCTAAGATCAGTTTGATGTTTTCATAATGGGTAAAGAATAAGTTCCTAAGATAAGTGTTAGCAACTTATTAATTAGTAACTTTTAAAGAATAAGTTAAGAAAATTGTTTCAAGTGTTATATAAATGAGAAATGGTATTATGACTCGACTATTGCAACACATTTTTCTTAGGTGGGTAAAGGATAAGTTCAGGTTTGTTTTCAAAACTTGAAAACATCAAACCTAAATATTGGATACACTATAAAGGGCTAAATTATTCTTTACTAATCCTATTATTTAAATGAAATAAGTAATTTAGGTTTGCAATAATGTGACAACATGTAAAACCTAACAACCTACCTAGGGGATAATGACCTAATTGAGATAAGTTCTAGAAAAGACAACTGATCTTCTAGAAGGAATCTTATCTCCTACAAACATGGAAAGGGTAGTTACACCCTTATTTATGATTTATTTAATAATGCAACCTAGGACTAAATAATTAAATGAAGACCTAAGTTAATTTATGCTAGTGTAATAAATAATTAATTAAACTAACACCTCCCCATAAGTGCAACTTAGGGAGGAAAATAAAAATGCAATGATTATGCAAAGATGATAGGTCTCAGCTACGTGATGGCCATTTTAGGTACCCATTTACAAATGATAATTAAAATGAAACTTATTAAATAAGTTTTATTTTAGGTTTGAAATGATGCGACAATCCATCAAAGAATAATTTAGCCCTTTATAGTTCTTATCATCTTGTATTAGGGAATAATCTCTATTTGCATTCCCTTAGTTGCAACACTTTATGTGTGGTTGAATTTCTCCTAAAATTATTTATTAGAGATTCCTTCTAGAAAAGACAACTCATCTTCTAGAAGGAATCTTATCTCCTACAAAGATGGAAAAGGTAGTTACACACTTATTTATGATTTATTTAATAATGCAACCTAGGAATAAATAATTAAATGAAGACCTAAGTTAACTTATTCTAGTGTAATAATTAATTAATTAAACTAACGGTTTCAAGTGTTATATATATGAGCAATGGTATTATGACTCAACTATTGCAACACATTATTCTTAGGTGGGTAAAGGATAAGTTCAGGTCTGTTTTGGGTTTGTTGTTTGCATGATGGTGGGTAAAGAATTAGAGGATTCTTAGGATGTCCCACAAGGTATGTAGGAAATCCATTGATCGAAGGGGATCTAATGGACACTTGTGCATTCATAACCTCAGTGGTCTTGGTTTGATGGATTTCTCATTAAGGGAAATCTAGAATCACCTTTTTATCATTATTTAAGGGAGCCAAAATGTTGTCATTTTCTTGCACCATGATATTCTCCCTAGGAGGAGAGTTGTTAGGATAATTACAAGCTAGATGTTCATGGCATTCAAAGGTTGTTTCTTTTGAAATGATTTCATCACAAGTAAGGGAGTTATCATTGGTTGTATTGTCTTGTTCATCAATGATGGAATTCTCTTGTTCCACAATTTCTTCCCTAGGGGGAGAGAGACAAATAGGATTCTTGTGACTCTCATTTCTTTATTCTTCACAACTAGGAGAGATATCAAGAGAATAATAAATGTGATTATAATAATTTTCCATGATTTCATTCTTGTTTCCTTAGGTCTTATTCTCTTGTGCCCTAATATCTACCCTAGTAGGAGAGCTTTTAGGGGAGTTATAAAAAAGATGTTCATCACATTCCATGGTTAGGTTTTATAAAGTACCTTCATCACAACTAGGGGAGGCATGAAGAGAAAGAGAATAATGCTTGCCAATGATTGGATCTTTTCATTTAAATAGATCTTTCCAAATGGTAGGAGCATTAGGAAAGGGAGAAACAAGATTTCCATGACTTTCAAGTATATCTTGTAATACAAAACTATCATATTCATTACTATGAAGGATATTGGGAGAAGAGCTAATGTGATTATCATGGTTATCTACAATTACACCCTTATGCTCTATAATTCCTTCCCAAGTGGGAGACATAAGATTGTCAAAGCTCTCAATTATTAGATCTCTTAACACCAACATGTCATCTTCACAAATGTCATTTCCATGGTTATTCACAATTGTAGCATTCTCAAAAGTAGAGGAAGTGTTGGGAGAGGAATGTAAACTAAGTAAAGTGGTGGCAATGAATTCATCTTCTATTGTTATACTATTTTCCCAAGGGGAATGAGGAGAAGGGAAAACAAGACCTTCATGATTCTCAATGATTGCATCTTATTTCACCAAGATACCTTTGTCACTAAAAGGAGAAGTATCAAGAGAAGAAAAATTATGATCATCATGGTTATCTATGTTTGTATTATCTTCTATCACACCATCCTCACAAATAGGAGAGATAGGATAGGGTGTAAGTTTAAGACAAGCATTAATATTTTCACTCTCTTGCACTAAGAGACTCTCATAACTAGGGAATGTATTGAATGAATGACTAACATGCTTATTGGCTAAATTTTTCTTTGTAAACTTGGAAAAGACTAAAAATAACATTTTTTAAACTTAAAATCCAATGTAAAGACTTACAATGTGTGAACCCCTAAACCTGCAATTGCACAAAGAAGCCAAACATTGTTAGTGTTAGTTCAAGAATGCATGCAAACAATGAGGGATTCCCCATAAAAATCCATTTATTCAAACTTAACTAAGAAATGAAGAACACAAGTAAATTTCAAAAGAAACTAAATCTTAATTAAGCTAATAACATGATGATTCCATGGGGGAATCGGTGCCAATGGATTGTTGCAATTGGCCCTTTCCCAATTCCTAAATGCTTGATGGAATGATAGAAATGGTCAAATCTCCAAAGAGATTTGAGCATAACCTTGTTACAAAATCTCAAATATAGTGGATGATTGGATGAAATTGGCAAAATTAATTCTCAATTGTAGAGAGTAACTTTGCATATGAGTTGTGGATGAAGATTGAGAAGAAGAGTCTCCAATTTATAGATTTCAAAGATTGGAAGAAGAGTGAATTTGAGCAATGTGGGATCATTCAACATTCAATGGCCAAGTGCCACTTTTCAAGATGTGAATGGTTGATGGTTGTGCACATTTTGATCAATGTGCATGATAAATGCCATAAGATTCAAATTTGAATTTGAAAGTTGGCAAGTTTAGAGGGAAGGGAAATGGAGTTAATGTCACTTGGCTCAAGGCTAAGGACATGTAAGAGGCATTAAATGCCTTGTTGGAAGTACCCATTAAATTTGAATTCAAATTAAGGGAATATTCCCTTTTGATGCTTTGTGAGGGAAAATAGATGAATTAATAAATCAAAGTAATTGATTTATTGTGCAACTTGCAAAAATCTAGAGGATTTAAGTGAGAGGGATTAACTTAATCAAGGTTTTGATTAATTTAATGAAGAATTAGATGATTTGACCATTTTGATTCAAATAGGTGAATTAATTTAAATTAGAATTGAGGGGAAATGATTTAATTAAATAAATGATTTGATTTATTTAACTAAGGAGGAAAATGTAAGATTAAATCCAATAAGGTTTTAATTTATTTAATTTAAGAAGAGGACTTTAGAGAATTTAATCAAATAAAAAGATTTATTTAATTAAACAGAGATGTAAGGTCAATTAAATTAAATTGATTAATTTAATTACTAAAAGAGGAAGACTTAATCAAATAAACAAATGATTTATTAAATTAAAAGATAGAATATGATGAAATGCTGAGAGTATGATTTAGGAGGAAATGTCATTAGTAATCAGGATAAAATGTGCTAGATCGAGAATGTACATTTTTCATGTTTACATTTTGCCCCTCTTTGAAGCAATGTACTTGTTGCATTGATTCAAAGAATAAATTGTTGTGAGAAAAGTTCAAAATTTCTCAATTTTTCAGATGCCCCGCTATTGCCCGAGTGGAAGGATTATGCTGGTATATTGCCCCCTCGAGAGATCGAGCGAAAAATGTTCGATTTTCTGATCGAGATCGCAATAAAATGCGAGAGTGGTTCTATTGATGAGAAGACAAAATATAACTCTTTGATGTAGACCAATCTGATGATGTATAGATAGTCATAGGCCATGGGTAGCCTCGTGTATATTTTGATATGACATACTGATTTTAGTAGAGATAGAAGAATTAGAAGAATGGAATGGATGGAAGATCCACACAAGTTCACATTATTACCAATGATGATGATGATTTGCTAGGAATTGGGATTTTCAAAGGGCCAATTACATTATGTTTGATAACACCCATAGGTACGAGGCATCAAGGTATAAAGGACTAGGATGGCATTGTACTTAGTGTGATGGAATTTGACTCGTCAAATAGATAGGAGTACTCTTGTTCACACTTTGACAAACATAACCTTATTCAGAATGCAGTTCAAATATTCTAAACATCTCAGGCCAAAACATAAAAAGGCAAGCCTTCTTATGTGGTCAACAAGATACCTAAAGCATCCTTCCTACAAACAAAACAAAGTATGGATGACGAAGTTATTTTAAAAGAATATCCAACAAGCACAACAAATAAAAAGATAATGATCATTGCCCCATTCCTTTCTCTCTAAACCTGTTTTGTTTAGGCATCATCAAGAGGTCCTTGGAATGAGTGCAAAATAAGATAAGTCTAAAAAGACCAAAATGAAGTAAACAAACAAGCTAATGTTCTTCATATCACTAGCCAAGGCTAAACTACTGTGGGGTACCCGATGCTTATGTCCATCATGGGAAAGCTTCATCCTAGGACATGTAGTGATCAAGGTTTTGGTGAGACTGATTGGATGATAAGCTATTGATACTCTGAGTTGACCAACTTTCTTGCTTACTGACTTAGGCTTGAGACTTTGACGATTAGGCGTTTACTTTGGAACCTGCTAAACTTGCTTCTGACTGACTCACCAAAGGGTGAAAGCGATGATGATTTATTGTGAGTGATGACAATCATGGGTGAAAGCGAGATGAAATGGATGCACCATTTTGGGTTTTTCATATATTTTGAGGTTTTTTTTGGTATTTTCACATTTTTCAATGTTTTTGGTATTTTCACATTTTTCAATGTTTTTGGTATTTTTCAGGATTTATGATGAGCAAACTAACTTAAAGACCTATCCTAGGGGTCTCGAGGGCTGATCCATAGATTAGCCCTACCTACGTTATACATGTGGAGACCATGTAGTTCGACAAGGTGAAAAACTGACAAGACTAAATGATGAATTTTTGAAGATTTTCCGATATTTGACATGTTTTTGGATTTTTTGCATGATTTGGATGTTTTTGGATTTTTTGATGAATTCTAAAGATCCTGAGAATGTACACGAATCCGATCCGATGTTTGCGAGAATGTGCCCCCAATGTGGTGTGATAGACTACTTCGATAAAGGTAGGACAGACTGACCTTTGAAATGCCAAGTAGTTCCAATGGTGGAATATGGTACAAATACCAATGCAGGCTATGGTATGGATGCGAGCAGATGAGTGGAATGCGATGGAATGGATGAGTCGTGCAGATCTTGATAGATGGGGAAGGTCCTTTATTTACACTTGATGCCTGTTTGCCAGGTTTTCACCAAGGTACTTGCCCAAAGCGCCACCGAAGTGGTTTTCACTAGAGGACGATTTTTCTTCTTTTTACCATTTTTCAATCCTTTTTCTGATTTTTTTTGGATTTTTTTTCTTTTTTGGATTTTTTTGTTGTCACCAAGACGCCTGTTTGCCAGGTTTTCATCAAGGTGAAATTTTTTTTAGGACTTTTTCGGATTGTTTTTGTATTTTCTAGTTTTATACCTTGCAAGATTTAGGAATAAGACTTTTTGAGGTGCGAACTATTCATGGGCTCTTGCAGGGGCTCGCCTTTTGGTGTCGATAACTGATATGCCCCTAATTTGTAGCTTACAGTGATGATAAAGGGTCCCAGCTAGTTAGGCTCAAACTTTCCCTTTGTATCTGGATTTGGCACGTTCTTTCGGTTTTCTTTCAGCACGAGGTCACCAACTTGGAAAGTGTGTTGTCTAATCTTCTTGTTGTAGCTCCTTTTTAGGCAATTCTGGTACACTTGTAGATGATTAAGGGCATCCATGCACCTTTCATCTAGTAACTCTAGCTCGTTGAGTCTTGTGACCCTGTATTCCTCATCTGTGATGAGGTTTTGCAGTGATATCCTTAGTGATGGAAGCTCGATCTCAATGGGGAGTATGGCCTCTGATCCGTAGACCAGAGAGAATGGGGTGGCACCTATTGGCGTGCGAATGCTAGTGCGGTAGGCCCATAAGGAGGGATTTAACTGTAGATGCCAGTCACGACCAGAGTCATTGACTATTTTCTTGAGGATTTTCAAAATGGTTTTATTGGTGGCTTCTGCTTGGCCATTGCCTTGTGGATAATATGGAGTCGAAAAGCGATGTTTGATTTTAAATTTTTCATACAAATCATGGACATCCTAATTTTTGAAGGGTGTCCCATTATCAGAGATAATGGATTGAGGAACACCATATTGGCAAATGAGGTAATTCAGGATGAACTTGGATATTTGTTTTCCCATGATGTAGGTCATGGGAATTGCTTCGACCCACTTTGTGAAATATTCGGTATCGATGATGATGAACTTATGGCCATTGGATGAGGTGGGTGATATTTTACCAATGAGATCGAGCCCCCATTATGAAAAGGGCCAAGGTGTAACATTGGGATGCAGTTCTTGAGCTGATGCATGAATAAGGTTTCCATGATGTTGGCATTGCAAGCATTTTCTGACAAAATTGTGTGCCTCTTTTTCCATCGTCGGCCAGTAGTACCCTGTTCTCAGCAAATTTTTCGCCAAGGTCATACCACTTGAGTGTGACCCACATGTGCCATTGTGTACCTCAGTTAGAGTATTCAAGGCTTCCTTGGGTTTTAAACAACATAACAGGGTTCTATCGGTACTCCTATGGAAGAGGGTTTCTCCTAGGATCATGAATCGTGAAGTCCTTTTGATGAAAGTGCGCTTTAGGTTCGGGGTGATGTCAGTGGGGAGGATTCCTAACTTTAGGTAGGTGTATATATCATGATACCAAAGATCACTGGGACCAATGAGTTCACACACGTATTCTGACTCTGGTACCTTGAATGTGGGTACAAGAAGCTGTTCTACGAGGAATTCATGTTTTGAGACGTTGTGAGGGACGTCTAGTAAGGATCCAATTGTTGCCATTGCATCGGCTGCTTTGTTGTTTGTCCTTGGTATCTACTCAAAGGTAATGTCGATGAAAGATTCTTTTAGGCTTTCTACCACCTTCTTGTATGGTGTGAGCATATCATCTTTCATTTGGTATTCACCATTCGCTTGGTTGATGATAAGTTGTGAGTCCCCATAGACTTTTAGTGCCATGATTCGCCATTGTGCTGTAATTTTGAGACCTATGGTCAAAGTCTCATATTCTACAATATTGTTAGTACAAGGGAATGCTAGCTTGTATGATCTAGGTATGCAGTCTCCTTGCGGCATGATGAAGAACACACCAGCTCCTAATCCATGTTGTGTGTGAGAGCGATCAAAGTATAACTTCTAGTGGTCTGTTGTGCCAAGGTTAAAAAGGGACTCATCTGGGAATTATGATATGAGTGGGTTATCTATGTAGAGGTGAGCTTCTGCCAGCTGATCCACAATGACGTGTCCTTTTATGGCTTTTCATTCTACATACTCGATATCATGTTTAGATAATATCATTACCCACTTAGCCATTCTACCTGTAAGCACTGCTTTTGACAATAGGTATTTTAGAGGGTCTATTTTGGCAATCAACTTGATTTGGTGCGCTAGCATATAATGTCTGAATTTCTGAGCTACAAATACCAATGCTAGGCAAGCTTTTTCTATTGACGTGTAATTGAGCTCGTGTCCCACCATTGTTCTATTAATGTAGTAGATAGCCCGCTCGGTTCCATTTTCATCATGTTGGGCTAAAAGGGCCCCCAGGGTGGCTGTTGTTGCAGAGTTATATAAGATTAATGATTTCCCCACAATTGGTGGCATCAACACAGGTGGTGTAAGTAGATATTCTTTTATTTTGTTGAATTCTTGCTCACATTTGTCGTCCCATCTAAAAGCTACTCCCTTGTGAAGTAGGTGTGAACAGGCAATCTGTTTATCTGCCAATTGTGCTATGAATCTTCGGATGGACTGGAGTCTACCTTGCAATCCTCTTAGTTGTTTTAACATCCTTGGTGCTTCCATTTCAAGGATTACTTTTAACTTTGTAGGGTCCACCTCTATTCCTCTCATTGAAACTATGTATCCTAGCAGCTTCCCTGATTGCACCCCAAAGACACACTTCTTCGGGTTGAGTCTAACCTTATATTGTTTGAGCCTATCAAAGATAGCACTTGAAGTTGATATATGGTCTTGTCTCTTCTTTGATTTAACCAATATGTCATCCACATAATCTTTGACTATTTTATGGATCATGTCATGGAAGATTATTGTCATGAGTCTTTGGTATGTAGCTCCTGCATTTTTCAACCCAAATGGCATCACGTTCCAATAGTAGGTGTGCCAAGGACATGTGAATGCTATCTTGTGTTTGTCTTCTTTTGTGATCATTATCTAATTGTACCCTAAGAAACCATCCATTAGGGAAAGCATCTCATGTCCGGTCATCATATCCACTATCATGTCAATGTTGGGTAGTGGAAAGTCATCCTTGGGACATGCTTTGTTTAGGTCTCTGAAATCAGTGCAGATGCAGATGCCCCCTTTTGGTTTTGAGACTGGTACGAGGTTTGATACCCATTCTAGATAGTCGATCAAGCGTATGAAGCCAACATCCAGAAGTTTTTGTAGCTCAATCTTTACAAGCAAGGCTATTTGTGGGTGCATCTTCCTTAGCTTCTATCTGACTGGTTTTGCTCTGGGGTAAACGGCCAAATGATGTACTACCACTTCAGGGTCCAAGCCTGGCATGTCTGCATAGGTCCACGCAAAGTTCACCTTTTTTTCTTTTAGGAATGCTGCCAATAGTTCTTGTTCTTCTACTAGGAGGGATTCTGCATAGAAGGTAATTTGTGGTTCTGATTCCATTCCTAAGTTGACCGGGTTGCATTGTTCTGCCAACACTGCTGACTTCTCCTGGTGTAGAGCAGTAGGGGGGAGATTGAATCCTTCATCCTCTGGTGCCTCGGGGAGGTTTTCACCATCAGATGCATCCTTTATTTTTATTGTTTTATGGTTAGAAAGTGCCACAGTGTGGTTTTCACTCAATAACTCTGAGCTTATTCTTGATCTTTTTCTTTTGCGACTGAAGGACTCAATCATCTCCCCATAGTATGCTTGTGTGTCTAGAGTGATATCAAATCCCACCTTGTGATCTCCAAATGGAACCATATCCCTTAGTCCCATGAATTCTGAGAGAGCCTCATCATTTTCGAACGAGTCTAGAATTGGCGGTCCTCGTTGGTTGTGATCGATGAGTTGGGGGTAGACTAAATGGATTTGGTGGGTTTGTTGGATTGGCTCAGCAGGTGAAGCACTAATCATCAATAAGGTGGAATCTTCAAAGAGCCTAGGTAAGCCACCTATGGTGTCATCGTCATCACTGCTACTACAAACCTCAGTTATGTCAAATGTGAAGTTATTGAGAGGTAGGCCTGTGGACACGGGTAATCTAAGGTTAGTTGCCAAGACCCGAGGAGAGGACCTGACTACCCTATTAGGAACACTTTTTCCATGCATGGTTATACTCAGAGGGGTACAACCGAGGCCAAGGTTTTGCATTCTTCTTTCTACAATGATGGGCTCCAACCATCCATCACTGTTTCTTCCTAGGCTTTCATTCCTGTTATAGCCCATGTCGAACATCATTTGTAACCCTTTATTTGTTTTCTCCATGGGTAGGGTGGGAGTGGTTCTTTCATCTTGGTATAGAATGTTTGTGATGTCCTCCTCATCCACATTTTCCTGACAGAGATCCCCCTAACTGTGGAATCCAGTGGGTTCCATTCTAGTGTGAACAGGTATGAACAGGTGTTTGAATCAATTGTGGTTGCCCATGTGACCTAGGAGATTATGGTAACTCTCCTACAACAAAAGAATTTCTCTTCATTCTATAATCACCACATCCATTGTCCTGTATCATGTTCTTGATCTCGGATATATCGGGGATGGCGGGTGTCTCTGTCACAGAAGTGGAGGCGAGATTAGTTGGGTCTATGTATGAAGTGGATGGTCCTTCATCATTTTTAGGTACTTGAGGGATCTTGTAAAACTTGGCTTCCAAGTTTTTGCAGTAGGCGAAAGGTTCGGGATCCCCATGTATAGTAACCTCTTTGTTTTGATATGAGAACTTAGTAAATTGGTGATAGGTTGAGGCCACTGCCTTCATTCCATGTATCCATGGGCATCCCAAGAGGTTATTGTAGGGTAAATCAAGGTCAAGAACTTGACACATTGTTTCCATGGTTGCTGGCCCCACTTGGATGGGGATCTTGATAGTGCCTTGAGACACTCTTTCTTGGTCATCATATTCTCTTATCATGATGCTTTTTTTTTTATTGATGGAATCCTCAGCGAATCCCAATTTTTTTATAAGTTTCAGAGAACAAATATTAAGACCTCCACCACCATCTACCAGGACTCACTTGACTTTCTTTTTATGGACTAGGACTTGGAGGTCGAGTGTGCAGTTATGAGATGGCTGTAGGGGGAAATCTTGGTCCGAAAATGTGATGAGATTCAGGGTAACGATGTTACCTACCATAGCCTGAAATTGCTTTGTGTCAAGGGTGGCGGAAATGGTAGAGGCAGCTAGTGCTTCATCCAAGATCTGTCTATGAGTGGTAGAGATTTTTAGTAATTCCATGATGGAAATTTGTGTGGGTGTTCTTTTCAACTGGTCAATTACATTATAGTCATAAGGGATGCCCTTTGTGTTGGTAATGGGGGTCTTAGCGGGTGCCCCGATAATGGTAACTTTTCTACCTCGTGTGGTGACTCCATAGTCATTGTTGGCTCCCTTGATATTTATGACAGTGACCAACTCGTCGACACATCCGACTATCTCCTCGTATACTAGATTAGCACTAGCATACTTTTGTTTACCCTTATTATTCCCTTGGTCATTTCCCTGATTATGATTCGACATCGAATTCGTGTAGATTTTTAGGTCTTGGTTTCCGACCAGCTGCTCGATGTTGACAACCTTATCCTCGATGAGGTCTTGGATGATATTCTTGAGTCTCGTGTAGTTGGTGGTGGTGTGTCCTTTTACTTTGTGAAAGTCACACGGGAGATTCTCATTGTACCACGGTGGTTTGGTCATGGGCTCTGTGTATTGTTCAGAGTTAGAGATCTTGATTAGGTTTTCTTTGACCAATTTCTTCATGACACACTCAATCGATTCACCAAGGGCTATGAACTTCCTCTTGGGGGGAAACTTGTTGTGAGGAGGTGGTCCTCCTTGATTACCCACATTATTGACTTGACTGGTGGAAGGTGGTTGTGACTGTGCTACTACCACATTAGTCTACACATTGTTGTGATTATGATTTTGTGGTCGATGATGATTTGGGGAATTTTGCTTAGGAGCACTGATGACTACCTTAGCATTGACCACGCCGTCGTTCGTGATATTTTTGTTCCTCGACCAGGTTCAAGGTTTATCATTGTAGTTGTTAGATGGGTGGTTATCCTATGGTGGAGTGAATGTGGGTGCGCCTCCTCGCGCAGTAAGGGCTCTTTCGATGTTGAGCGCCTTTGGAATTAGTTGATCGTAAGATGTGATGCACTCCATTTTTAGGTAGAATGCCAAGTTTTCATCTAGGTTGGCTATGATGGTGCAAACTTGTTGTTCCTCTGGCATGATCCACTTGCTCTGATTGGCCTTGGATTGCCATCTTTGCAAGAAGGATGCAAATAACTCTCCTCTTCTTTGCTTGAGTGCAGATAGTTCTTCCAAACTAACATCTGCACCCATATTAAAAGCGTAATTTTTAAGGAAAGCCTCCACAATTTCCTCGAATGTTTTAATACCCATGGGTAGGCGAGAAAACCATTCCACAGCTGGATCGGTTAGGCTTTGGGGGAAGAGCTGCATTAGATACATGTCATCATATGCGACTTCCATGCAGTGCACCTGAAATTCCCTGATGTGGTTTTTAGGGTTGCCCGTTCCATTGTATTTATCAAATTTGGGGATCTCAAATCCCTTTGGAAATGGTACCATGGTGAGACTTCTATCGAATGGATAAGGGCACAAGTTGCCTATTGTCCTTATGGTTTTTCCTGCTTGCAAATCCAACACCTGTTGCGAGAGCAATTTGATTTATGTTGCGACATCTTTGCTTGGATCGAGGGGTGGGATGAATGAATTATAAGGTGTTTGCGGGGTGCGTGTGGTGGGAGGAGTACTAGTGGGTGTTTGCTGCAAGCTTGGCTATGCATTTAAGGCTTGTTGGTAAGCCTGCATTTGTGCCAACAATGCCTATTGTTGATCTTGCTATTGCTATTCCAATAGCACTTGTTGTTGGTCCATCTGCTGTTGTTCCCATGAAGCCTACTATTGGTCAATTTGTTATTGAGCTAGTAACGCTTTTTGTTGGTCTAGCTGCTATTGCGCCAATAATTCTTGTTGTTGGTCGAGCTGCTGTTGTTCCAATAAAGCTTGTTGTTTAGCTCGGTGCTGTGCTTGGAAGTCTTCAGGGCTTGTAGGTGGATTGCTTGCAATTGCACTTGGTATTGAGCTTGTGCTTGTTGTTGGGCTTGAGTTTGAGCTTGGGCTTGAGCTTGTGCTTGAGCTTGGGCTTGAGCTTGCACTTGGGCTTGAGCTTGGGCTTGAGCTTGCGCTTGGGCTTAAGCTTGCACTTGGGCTTGAGCTTGCGCTTGGGCTTGCTGCTTTTGCTGGAGTACCCTTTGTTGGTTTGCCTTTTGGAAGGTTTAGATTAGAGTGGTGAATGAATTTGTTGTGTTGCCTTTTGGTTGGATTGGTGGTGGAGCAGGAATCATGACAACTGTTGTGGCGGGTGGAGGGATTGTGGTGGTGATTATGATTTGGGTTGTTGGAGGGGTGTTTGAGATGATTGGTCCTTGAGGAGGCATGCTTTGGGAGACTTGAGGACCAATAGATGCATTAACCGTGGTGATGGGAATAGTTGCAATTTGTTGTGAGGATATGGGCAAAAGAAGCGGGTTCAAAATGGTGGTCGGATTGCTTGGATTGGCAAAATTTTTGATGGGGAAAGGTGGAAAACCTATTCCAAGAGGTGGTGTGGATGCAAAAGGAAGTCGGGGTAGGGATGATGCACCACTTTGGAATGAGAAAGGATTTATAGCTTCCTTCATTCCAAACAAGTCATCTTCCTCATGCAATGGGGTAGTTGGTATGTTTAATTGATAGTATGGTGTGGCGTGAAATGAGTATGAACCAGCGGGGTTATGAAATGTGAGTGCGATGTATGGGTGAGATGGGTTTTTTGGAACATATGTAGCTAGTGTGGGGGTGATGATTGCTTCTTTATTAGCCACAAGGTGGTGTTTTTGCAATTCCTGGAACATGGCACTCCCCTTGTTCACATTCGGGGAGGTTGGCGTGATGATTGATGTGTTGCAAGGAACTTCTTAGTTGATGTTTAACGATGGGGATGTATCTGTACTAGTGCTTGTGTTAAGGTCAAGAGGGGGCATGACCCCTCCTCTTGCTATTGAATTTAGGTATTTGAACACAGCACTAACAACTTTGTGGTTCTCTAGATTTTGAACCATTTCCATGATTTCATTTGGTGTCATCCCCATGTCTTCATTTGTGCTGTCCTCTTGATGACTCTCCTCTTGAGGATTCTGTGATGATAAGGGAGAGTTGCTTGGGGGATTGCTTGATCTTGCTAGGATCACTTTGGTATTTAGATTACTCATGTCCATAGAAGCTGATATTTCTCTAATATTCTCCATGTCCTTCTTGTGTTGAGATCTTGCTTGGACCATAAAAAATAGGGATTTGTTTGATCCTAATCTTTTAGGTCCAAAAGAGAAGAACTAGGAAAGCTAAAAGATATAAGATGGTGATAATGGCGATGGGTTAAATGGATGGGGTGAGTGAGTGAAACCTTTGGAGAAATTTTGAAGGTATGTGCTAAACTTGTAAGGGCTTTTGATTTGATTTGATTGTGATAATTTCACTAGATGCGTTAAGTCAAACAAGATTGTTGTGAAGTTGTTTTCCCTAGGAAGTTGTGTTATCCTAAGGGAACTTGCACAAATGGATGAATTGACAAGGTGTGTTATGCCAATGTGATTGAGGACCAATAGACTTTAAGAAGTTGTGTTATCTCAAAGAAAATTTGTCCAATGTTTTTAAGACTACGTTGGCTAAGTGTGCTAAGCCAAGGTATGATGACGTTGATTTAGCCCTCTAAGTTTAGCGTGATGATTGATTCTAGAGTTCTCAAAAGGTTTGATGATGAAATGACATTTGGTTGATGGAGGAATGAATGGAAATGACAACTTTGATCTTGAACCTTAACCTAGATGCAACTCTCTCTACAAAACCTTGGTATTGAAGAACATGCTTGACTTCCTATGGGAGAAATGCAAACCTTTGGAAAAGTTCAGGATTTTGTTGGTAATAAAATGCATACAATGTGGGATTATTCCTTGAGGCCTTTTTTGTAAAAATTGTATACAAGTCTTTCCCTAACTTCAAGGAGCATCTCAAGGCATTGCTCACGGATTTTTAGACTCATTTTCTTGAACTTTGGCTTTGGGATCTTAATCTTGTGGGAAATCATTGGAAACAACACATGTATAATTCAATTGGTCTCTTTATCTTGGTTAAATGAGGTTCTTTTTAATCCAAGACACTTGCTTGCTTAGGTTTTCAAACTATATGTCTAGTGTCCCATTCTCTTTCTCATCCCACAATGTCCTTTATGTGGAAATCGGGGAAAATAGGGAAAAAGTTCCTTATGTTTATCCTTTATTGGAAACAAATGATGGTAGAATTTGCACACTTAGAAAACTCTAGGAATGTCATTCCTAGGGAAAGCAAGAGTGGGCAAGTTCGTCAATAGGTATTTGTTTCCCACAAGGTGTTTGAAATTTCAAGGTTTCTTGTGTATGTTTGCTTTCCAAATGTTTTCAAGGTCAAGCAATGTGTTTTTTCTAGGCACTTTCACACTCCTAGGTTGATGAGACAATACCTTGTTGGGTTCCCACTTGGATAAATCCAGTTGTGCATATCTTGTGCGAATGGCTAAATGCTTGACCACACTGGCTCCCCTCCATGGCACTCACTTATTTGGGTCAACCAAGCATTAGTACCCATGAATCTCCCATGGCATACTTTCCATTTCCACAACAAGACCGCATGTTACGTGGGGCGGCTTCAAAGGACATGACCTTTTGCACCAACAAGATAGACAAGGTTTTGGCCAATTTCTAAACAAGGGGTTCTAATTCGGGCATTCCGTTCGTGGCGAATTATCCAACATCAACGAGAGTCCATTGCTGCCCATCTCATCAGAATAATCCTCATGATATTGGCCTTTGTTCCAATATCCACACTTATATACCGGTTGGAAGTCGCTTGGCTTTAGCGTGTTCATGGTTGGGTCATTCCCTTAGGTGATTACTTTTTCTCACAAGGCAGACCCTCTAAGATAAACAATAACGAGCTAACATATCTTGTTGTTTACACAACCTTTGTTGAAAAACAAAGGGGAAAACCTCCACAATATGTCGTGCTCACACTCGCATGCTTTGTTCAATTTCAAGTGCCCAAATCGAAATGTGGAGGCAATCTTTTTGACATGTTAATATCACTAAAATACTTTTGATTCTCAAGATCGCTATAAAGCGCAAGAGAAGCGCATACGTATTTTAGTGATATTAATTTGTAAAAAAGTTTGCAAAACATAAAAGACACTTGTTCATTTTAACCTTCAAAGCAATGATGAATTCTTTTTAAACACCAAATAGAAGTGTGAATTTGCCTTGTTCAATTGTTACCTTTCAAACCAAATCTAGTTTGTTTGTCTAAAGTTCTTTTTAGCCCCTTGGCAACTTTTGAAAGAAAAATTTGATTTGTAAATTTTAGAACCAAATTGAAAAATTAGTGTTCTAAGATCAATGAACTTATCAAATTCTTTAATGAGTGTTAAAAAACACTTTAGTGTTTAAAAACACTTTGTACAACATAAGCATGATAACATAAAATAAAATTTTGTTTGTTCTTGTTAGAGCCCAAAATAATTTTAGTGTGTCCTAATAGCAAGAAGGTAATAAAAATCCTTAAAAAGGGGTTATAATTCCTCCCAAGAGTGTTTAAAAACACTTAATAACAAATTTCTGAAACTGTGTATCAGTCATTTGCGGCGTAGCAGAGCAGATGCGGCTCAGGATATCAAATGCGGCACGCAGCAGAGCAAATGCGGCTCGGAAAAACAGATGCGGCGTGCAGAAGAGAAAATGCGGCTCATAATATCAAATGCAACTTAGAAATGGGAATGCAACGAATGACAGATCAAATGCGGGTTGTTAAAAAAGTAATAGCGCAGCAATAGAGCAAATGCGGCTTGCAAAATACAGTGACAGAACAAATGTGGTGTGACAAAGAGTATTTGTCAGGCAGATGTGGCGCGCGGGAGCAAATGCGTCATTTTAAAAGTCAAATGCACTGCACCAGAGCATATGCGTCATTTTAGAAGGCAAATGCGGTGCAGTAGAGCACATGTGTCATTTCAAATGGCAAATGTGTTGCAACAGAGCACATGTGTCACATAATTTATCATTTGCATCGTTCTGGACCTGCACAAAAGAGGCGCATAATTTTTTTTTAAAACGTGTTTTTGAACTTCAAGCCCTCCTTCTAACGCCAAAATGTGAACCCCTAAACCTGCAATTGCACAAAGAAGCCAAACATTGTTAGTGTTAGTTCAAGGATGCATGCAAACAATGAGGGATTCCCCATAAAAATCCATTTATTCAAACCTAACTAAGAAATGAAGAACACAAGTAAATTTCAAAAGAAACTAAATCTTAATTAAGCTAATAATATGATGATTCCATGGGGGAATTGGTGCCAATGGATTGTTGCAATTGGCCCTTTCCCAATTCCTAAATGTTGATGGAATGATAGAAATGGTCAAATCTCCAAAGAGATTTGAGCATAACCTTGTTACAAAATCTCAAATATGGTGGATGATTGGATGAAATTAGCAAAATTAATTCTCAATTGTAGAGAATAACTTTGCATATGAGTTGTGGATGAAGATTGAGAAGAAGAGTCTCCAATTTATAGATTTCAAAGATTGGAAGAAGAGTGAAGTTGAGCAATGTGGGATCATTCAACATCCAATGGCCAAGTGCCACTTGTCAAGATGTGAATGGTTGATGGTTGTGCACATTTTGATCAATGTGCATGATAAATGCCATAAGATTCAAATTTGAATTTGAAAGTTGGAAAGTTTAGAGGGAAGAGAAATGGAGTTAATGTCACTTGGCTCAAGGCTAAGGACATCTAAGAGGCATTAAATGCCTTGTTGGAAGTACCCATTGAATTGGAATTCAAATTAAGGGACTATTCCCTTTTGATGCTTTGTGAGGGAAAATAGATGAATAAATAAATCAAAGTAATTGATTTATTGTGCAACTTGCAAAATCTAGAGGATTTTAGTGAGAGGGATTAACTTAATCAAGGTTTTGATTAATTTAATGAAGAATTAGATGATTTGACCATTTTGACTCAAATAGGTGAATTGATTTAAATCAGAATTGAGGGGAAATGATTTAATTAAATAAATGATTTGATATATTTAACTAAGGAGGAAAATGTTAGATTAAATCCAATAAGGTTTTAATTTATTTAATTTAAGAAGAGGTCTTTAGAGAATTTAATCAAATAAAAAGATTTATTTAATTAAACAGAGATGTAAGGTCAATTAAATTAAATTGATTAATTTAATTACTTAAAGAGGAAGACTTAATCAAATAAACAAATGATTTATTAAATTAAAAGATAGAATATGATGAAATGCTGAGAGTATGATTTAGGAGGAAATGTCGTTAGTAATCAGGATAAAATGTGCTAGATCGAGAATGTACATTTTTCATGTCTACACAATGAAATACAATTTTTAGTTTTTAAACAAGGTAATTTACTAATTAGAATATGCAATGATCTGAAAATGAAATGTTGCAAATTTAGAATTAAGCAATGCATAAAATGGACCAAATTAAGCTAGATCTAATGAAATGCATGTAATAGGAATTCAACCAACTAAAACAAATAGTTAATGGCAGTAAACATAAGTGAAAAAACAAGGTTTTTAATGTTGTAAAAGGCAGTTTCAGATGTACACTGGGACTTATTCACCTAAAGTGGCGAATGAGTCCTGGTAGGGATTTTTTATATAAATTCTTAGAGATTTTTAAGTGATTTTTATGCTTTTTAGTTTGTATGATGTGGAACCTAAGTGAAAATGTAGTTTTCAGATGATTTTCAATATTTGAGATGCAAAAATGCAACCTATATGCACTTTCACTAATGAAAATATTTAGAAACTCTAGATGCCAATTAACTCATGCAAACCCTAATGCAAAGTTAATGCAAGCTAGATCTATGATGATGATGGAGTCCAAATAAAACAAGAATGTATTCTAAATGTAGGTTCACCAAAATGAAATGATTGGTTTGTGGGATGGATGCTAGCATATGGTTTTAAGACAAAGAGCACACCCACATTTTAAATTTCATTCAAGGATATCCCTTAAGATCTCAATGCAAAGGAGAAAGAGATCTCTCAAGAGGGATATCCTAGGGGCTGAATATAGAATAATGAGGGGTTCATCACCAAGTTTTAGACTTGGAAAAGACAATGAAATGCAATATGAAATGAAAAACACTAATATGATGTAAACTTAGATTAAATGACCTAGAAATGCAAATGAAACAACAAAAAAAGCTATAGAACAAAATGTGTACACCTAGAAATCTAGAGAAGGCTGGAAGGAGTCCTAAAATGTTGGAAATTATGACTTTTTGACTTAGTGGGACTAATTCACCATTCTGGGTGAATTAGTCCCAATTCTAGATTTTTGCATAGGAGTACGTTTTAAACAAAAGGGTATCTAAATCTACAAAGATCTTTGAAAAAAACCTACAATGGGACTCATTCACCACTTGTGGCAAATGAGACCTATTAAATTTTTTTGGAACTTCAAGGTCTGAATCTACTCTTCTTAGTCTACTCAATCTAATTATCTAGGTTTTTGGATACAAAACTTTGATTTTGGGGCTATAAATGACCTTTTAGTGAAGATTATGACCTTGCAAATGAGGAGACAACTTCAACAATCTTTTAACCTAATCTTCAATGATATTCCAAGCTCCAAGAAACCTAGATCTGCAATCACACATGTAAAGAGGAGAAAACTTATTGATTGTTAGTGAATAGGGTTTTGCCTTGGTCAACCCCCTTTTAGGTAATTAAACCAAATGATGAAACAATAAAATAAGGACATGAAACATGAAATATAGGATATGAAACATTAAAAATTATACCTTGAATGATGTCTTCTAAATGATGTCTTATAAATCAGCAACTCAACATGAAATGACCATGAAGGATGTAGATCTTGATCTTGAAAATAGTAGTAGAACAATGCTTTCTCTTGGATCTTTAATGCTACATCACAAAACTAGCTCAATAAAATGATTGATGCTTCATATGCTTGACATGGTGATGGATCTTGAATTGTTGCAACAATTGATGAATAATTATGCCCTTGAATGCTTTAGAAATGACCTTGAATTCTCTCTTGATACTTTTATGAAGTCTTGGAATGCTTAACTCTTGATTGCTTGACTTGATATCATGAATGCTTATGTTTCTTAGGTGAAATGAGGATTTGAAAGCTTTTTTATATATGAAATCCACTCAAATAACCATTTATTTGATCCCAAAGGCCATCACAAAAGAAATTTGAACTTAAAACAAAATTTTCCTACTTCAAACCTTAAAAAATAGGCCAAATGGGTCCCTCAGGGCCTATTTTGAGTGCTAAAGTGTGGGAGAGTATGTAAATTAAGCTTATTTGTTGATCTTGTTGGGTTTTTGATTAAAATATGCCTTGGTATGAATAATATAGGGTCTTAGGGGCCTATTAGTGATGATATAGAGGTCATAAATTCAAGAGGGCCCTAAATCTAATGTGAAAATATAAATAAATACACTTTACAACACTAAATTAAGGAAAAAATAGGTATTTTTAGCTTAAAAGGGTCCCAAGTCCAATGTGAAAGTGTACAACACATTACAATCCTATATTAGGTCCATTTAGTTTACACACATCCTAAATTTAATGTGAAGGTACATAAATGAATACACTTGACAACACTCTATTAAGGTAGAGTTCTAGGTTTATTTAGCTTTAAAAGGGCCCAGAACCTAATGTGGATGTGTAAAGCTCATCGCAACACTAGATCAAGGCGATATCAAGTCAAATTTATTAATAATTATTCCCAATTCAAGCAATGAAAAGGGGGAATATTTTTTCATCATTACATCCTTCACCTCATAATTAAATAATTTTCTAATTATATACTTACTAATTTTCTTCCTTCGACATTGTATATTCCATTTTCAAAAATAGAATATTCCTTTTCAAAATATTTTCCCTCCAAAATATCCTAAACTAGTTTCCTTGAAATAAAGGGATATTTTTCAATTAACTAAAGCTATTATTAATCCTCCACTGTTGATCCCCTGATCTAATCTCATCCATTTATATTCATCTTCTAATCTCTACCATTGATTGAATCTCCTAGAATTCTATAAAATAAGGCATCCTCTTTATTAAAAATATGCACAATTCTCATGAGAAATTGATATTATTTTGAGAGCACTTTTGCGTATTTGAGCATCATATTTGTTAATCAATATCATCATCAAAGCTTTTGAAACATGGGTTATGCATAATTTGAGCAATCCACATCCTAAATCAGCATGATCCCATGAAATGGAGTACTAGATTTTCTTTTTTTCTTTGAATAATTGATCTTAATTTGATTTGTAATCTTAATTTGAGTTAATTCATTAATTTAATTTAATTCTATTTCATTGAGTATGGTTTAATTGATCTTTCTTTTTTGGGTCTTAGATATTTCTAACCCTAATTATGTTAATTGGATTTCTAATCAATTTCCCATTATTCCCCTATGACACACACATTTCCATCCCTCAAGAAAACTAGAATTAATGTTGAATAAATGATATTTTCAATACCCCAAATCAATCATAATATAAACACATGAAATGGAAATGAAGCAAGGAAAACTAGTTTGTGGTTAATTGTGAGGTCTTGTAAAGGTAATAAAGCTAGGAAAATCATATTTAGGATTTGTATATGTTTTGTTTCCTCATATGTGAGAATATTGAAATGGTTGTGGTTTTCATTCCCCTTTTATTTCATTGAGTACTTTTTTTCCATTGAGTATGGTTTAATTGATCTTTCTTTTTTGGGTCTTAGTTATTTCTAACCCTAATTATGTTAATTGGATTTCTAATCAATTTCCCATTATTCACCTATGACACATAGATTTCCATCCCTCAAATAACTAGAATTAATGCTGAATAAATGATATTTTAAATACCCCAAATCAACCATAATATAAACACATGAAATGGAAATGAAGCAAGGAAAACTAGTTTATGGTTAATTGTGAGGTCTTGTAAAGGTAATAAAGATAGGAAAATCCTATTAGGATTTTTATATGTTTTGTTTCCTCATATGTGAAAATATTGAAATGGTTTTGGTTTTCATTCCCCTTATATCTCTCTTGTTCTTATTAAAAATTTGGATTTTGTGCCTAAAGTATGTAGAAAGCATTGTAAGATATTAACTCATGGATCTATAGAATAGTGATATTTTTCATAATGGCCTCTCTATCAATCATCAATCCTTATTGTGGTTTTCCACTATTATTTTTCAAGATAAGCCACTAGTTGGAATTTCTTAGTTACTCTCTCTAAATTTATTCAAAAGAGGTAATAGGAATGACCTATAATTATATTCCAAGGTTGTTTCTACTTGGATTTCATGACTACAAGCTATTGTATTAATGGAAAAGTATCTCTTTTTCCTGCATTTGGAAATAATTAACAATAAATAAACCTAATGTTGCCTTGATTCATTGTTGTAATGTGTTGTACACATTCACATTGAGTCTAACACCCTTTTTAATAAAATGAACTTAATTATGCCCTATTTAGGGTGTTGTAAAGTGTTTTATTACACTTTCACACTAATCTAAGGCTTCGTTAATTCATTGTGGTTAATTAGAGATTAATTGGCCCTTTAATTCAAATTCAAGCCTTATTAATTGCATTTTTAAAGGATCTATCCCGACACCCATTAATGATATTGCATGAAATTTACATTGGAAAATTTGGTGTCCTAGAAAACTATGCTAGGAACCATTCACCACTTTGGGTGAATGGGTCCTCCTAACCTAGGACAACCCTTTTTTGGCATATTTGACATGGGCTTTTGATTTTATTTCACCTTCCCGAAGCTAGGCCCTAGAAAGTTGTGCTAGGATCCATTCACCAAAGGTAGCGAATGGGTCCTCCTTGCTTAGGACCCCACTTTTTGAATTTATTTATGGCGGGATTTTAATGATTTTCAATTCTAGATCTGATGTTGGCTTGGATTGTTTGAATTTCAGGGTTAATTCTTAGATAGGTTGCCACAATAATGAGTTACACTTTTTGGGACATCCTGATTTTTGCTGAAATCACATATTTTTTAAAAATATAATGATTTAAGCCTTAAAAAGGTTCCATTGAAAGGATTTTAATTGAATAGGGTTTGATCAAACCCCCTTGGATAGAAACTCGCTAGTTTTAAACTATACCTATAATGGAGTCTCCTCTACACCTATCAAAATCTTGATAAAAATCCACTTCTGATTTACTTTTTGGGGGGTCAAATGAATTCATTTAAAATTTATCTTTTGTAAGCATGTATTCCTTATTATAAGCTTCCTAAAAAGTATAAGTTTAAATATATTTAATTTTATTATTATATTTATTTTTTATTTGTTGTGAATGTAGGTTTTTCAATGAACATCAAGGCCTTTGTTTCACACATATGGAAAAATAGGAAAAGAGAGAAAAAAAATTCTAAAAAATACATGTCCACTAGATATTGATGTCCTTATTCCAACAAAAAAAAAATGAGTTCATTCAAATGCATACAAAAAAAGTTATACAACTGAAAGTATAATATATCCAAATTATAATTACTGTGACTTAGAAAATTAATTAAAAAATATGTATGCAACAAAAAATTATGAAAAAATTTCCATGCCTTAGATATTGGTGTCAAAAATCTGTATTTAAAAAATTAGAATTGTATCCTTTCTAGAAAAAAAATTATGCAACTGAAAGTAAACATCACTTTTTGAAAATGTTGTTTAGTTAAAAAAAAGGTTAATAAAAATTACATAAAAGGATTCATAATTTTTTTAATTTTTTTAAAAAAATATATAATTGGAATCTACACATGAAATCTCAAAAATCACTAGTCTGCTTCATCTTGAAATTCTTAATGGTTTAGCTTTTATAAGTATAAGAAAGTGAAGATTTGGTGAAAAATGTTGATTCCAATGTCAAGTTTGGCCAAAAAGTGTAACCCATTATTGTGGGATCACCCATTATAAATATAAAGTCAATTCACATAGTTATATCTAAGAAACCTACAAATTTTATGTGACTTCATGAGATCAAGAGGAAGAGCATTATAGAGAATTCAAAGGAATTCAAAGGTAGATTATTAAAGTTTTATTGCAGCAATTCAAGATCATATCCTCATGTCAAAGGCATAGTGCATCAAACATGTGGTTGAGCTAGTGTGTGTTGATGTAGTATTGAAGATCCATTTGTAAAAAAAAATTCATATCCAATTCAAGATCAAGATCTACATTCTATGTGGCTACTTCATGTTAGATTGCTGATTTACATTCCAAGATTGCATCCAAGGTATCACCATTTCATGTTTCATGCTTCATGCTTCTATTTCTTTATTTTATCATAAGGTTTCATTACCTAAATGGGGTTTGACCAAGGAAAACAACTATTATCTAACAATCAACAAGTTTTTCTGCTCTTGAATGTGTTTTTGCAAGATTTAGGTTGAAGAGAAAGATTTGGAGAAAAAAATTCAAAGTTGTCAAGTTGCAAAGTTGTCATCCATATTTCAAGAACAAAAAAACAAGGCTCCAGGATTTGTTTCAGATTTTCGGGAGCTAAGCACCAAGGAGCTAGAATTGTAGATACCAAGGAACATAACCTATATCTCAGTTTTTGAAAACCCTAGCAAGGACCCATTCACCACTAAAGGCGAATGAGTCGTGAGTGGCCTAAAAAAAAAATTTCAATAAGGTACACATTATTTTAGCCTCTCAAAACTTCCCGCATTGTTGCTATCATAACTTTAGGATTTATTTTTTATTGTTATTTATGCATTTTAGCCCTCATAATTGAGTGAAACATCCCTAAGAAAAGTAGTGGTTTATCATCTTGATCAAATTCATTTTGATAAGCCCCCTATTTTTCTTTATTTTATTTTTGGTGAACCTGATGTATTGAATATTGTAATTTTCTGATCTTGGAGTCTTTCTTCTCACCCTAGGTTAGATCTTGCATTCATTTGCATTCATTTGCATTGAATTAGATATCATTTAGGGTTTCATACTTTGCATTCAAACTTACATCTCATCTAGGGTTTATAATTGCATTGTTTTGCATCCTTTAATTCTAAAAAATATATTAAAAAAATGGTCATCTTGCATATAATTTATATCTCATAAATTTACATTTGAAAATCAAAACAAAATTGAATTTTAAATTAGGTCTTTGCATTTATCATCTCATTACCTTTACAAATTGCATTTGGGTGATCCCACAATACTAGTTTATAATTTTTGGCCAAACTGGACATTGAACTGATTTTTTTTAACTAAATCTTCACTTTCGGGCACCTATAGCTGTTAAACCATGAGGAATTTGAAGATGATGAAAACTAGTGATTTGTGACATTTTTTTGTTATATTCTATATATATATATATATATATATATATATATATATATATATATATATATATATATATATATATATATATATATATATATATATAAATTATATTACATTTATTTTTCCATCTCCTTTGAAAGCTAGTTTTTAATAGTAAACATCATTTTTAAAGAGTGATGGTCACTGTAAACAACATAAATTTTTATATGAAGGATAAATTTTTATTTTTTTTGAATTTAGCTTTGTAACTATGATATCTAGCAGGTTCATTTGGTTTCATAGTGTTTTATTGAATATTTTTTTCTTAATCAAGTTTTGGAGTCAAACCAATTACAATTTACACATAGGCGTACCATAAATAACATAACCTTTTTTGTGTGTATCGAAATTCTTTTTTTTTACTGGATCAAGGACATCAATACCAAGCATGAACATATTTTTCAAAAAAATTTATAATCTACTATTTTTCCACATGTGCGAAAGATAGAGCTTGATTTTTGATGAAAAACATACATTCACAAGAAATAAAAAATAAATATAATAATAAAATTAAATATATTTAAAATTATTATTTTTGGGAAGCGTATAATAAGGACTACATACTTACAAAAAATAAATTTTAAATTAATTCATTTAATCCCCAAAAAGGTAAATCAAAAGTGGTTTTTTATCAGCATTTTGATTTTAAAACTAGCGAGGTTCTATCCAAGGGGGTTTGATATAAGGTGGTTTGATCAAACCCTCTTCAATTGGAATCCTTTAAATGGAAAATTTCAAGGCTTAAATCATTATATTTTCAAAAAATATGTGATTTCAACAAAAATCAAGATGTCCCAAAAAGTGTAAACCACTATTGTGGAATCACCCATTTCATAGTACATTTGCAAAAATATGAAATTGAAGCTTGTTGTTATAGACCTAAAACTAAAACATATTGAAAAAGGCTTAAAAATCAATCAAAAAAAGTTTAAAACCCCTGATCTAGGACCCATTCACCACTTGGGGTGAATGAGTCCCTGATCAAGCTTGACGTACATTTTTTGGCATCTAAAAATCTTTTAAAAAACTCTTAAAAATCAATAAAAACATTTCAAAAATCCTCATCTAGGCCCCATTTGCCACTAAAAGTGAATGAGCCCTTGATCAAGTGTTGATCTAAATTTTTTGGAATCTGAAATCTTTGTTTTAGGGTTTTGTTTGCTACTATTACATTTCAGTTTCAGTTTTTTGAATTTTTGTTTCATTAAATTCATTGCATCTAGATTAATTTGCTTCATTGAGTGCATTTTCAAAATTAAAATTTTCATTTACAACATTTCATTTTCAGTTCATTGCATTGTGTAATTAGTAAATTACTTTGTCTAGATCTAGAAATCTAAAAATGGATAAGTGTTTTAGCAATGTGTGGAAATCTTTGTTCTCTTTGGTTGATGTTTCAAGTTTTTTTTTTGGCAATGACCCTAATGCATTTGAACATACTCATGCTCGCACAACTCCTAATGAGTGTCCTCATGAAGTTGAAATCATTGGAGAAGATGATGTTAGCATGCATGAATTCATACATGATTTCCTTAACAATCTTGAGAATAATGCATCCTTCTATCCTTCCATGAAGTAACCAACACAACTTAATATGTTTGGTCTTTTACATACTAAAATTGAGTCACAAACTGAACCTAAACTTCCAACCATGAGTAAACCTAGTTCCTCTAGTCAAGTGCATCTATCTTATATTAAAAAAGTGACTAACACTCCCATCAACCTTGAATAGACTTATGGCCAAGGCTTTAAGGTTTTAACTAACCAAGGATGTGACATAACTAATGAGAATAAAATACATAAACTTTTAGATAAAATTCCTATTGAAAAAACAAAAGGGACATGATATCAAGATCCTCCTCTTGACATAACTATCCTCCTTCCTAAAGAAAAACCAATGCCTTATAAAGATGACAAAGAAGACAAGATCATTTTAGGTCCTCTTGCTCTATATCCACCTAGAGCAGTTGGTAAATCTAGCAAGCAACAAAGGCCTTACAAACTAAATAAATTAAATTCCCTTGTCTGCCATCTGAAACTGAACAAACTTTACACATACTCTTAAGTCAGGGACTTATTACATTACCACCCATGTGAGAAAATTGACAACCAAATCCTAAGAACACAAACACATCTCATTATAGATATCATAGTTATTGGACATAGTACAGATGATTTTTGTGCTTTAAAATTAATATTTAAAAAGTTTGATATTATAAAGGTAGTCCCTTAAATCATGCATATCACTCCTTGCCATGTAAAATTTGTAGGGTCTTAAACATTCTCTCTATTACATGTTATACATTCATTGCAAATTATTCTCTTTATTGTAAGGATCTCATTCTCAACACCTATCTTAGCTCATCCTTGTCTTGCACTTAGTAGGGGAATGGATTAGTTAGCCTTGTCCTAGTTTTGGTATGTTTTGATGTCCCTCTGGCTAGTTGTACACCTTCCATTTATATAGACCGAGATTGGGATGCGAATGACCTACTCTAGGCTGACTCGCATGTGCCTTACTAGTCTTTTATTTTTTCATGTGATTGCATGTGTGTAATGTGATCCCCCGTGATGTTTCATTTAATGTATCCCTCTCTCTTTTGTGAAATTCCTCTACATGTATCTACATTCTTCTCTATGTCTCAAGAGATTTTTAATTTACCTTTTGATTTGTCTTGTGTTTTCCTTTTGAGGATGATGCAATGCATTGAGACATTTAGGTCTCTTCCATGTTGACCAAAAAGCTTTTTCATTTTGTCTTTTCATTTTTCTTGTATTTTCCTTTTAGTGATGATGCAAGGCATTGAGACATTTAGGTCTCTTCCATGTTGACCCAAAAGCTTTTTCATTTTATCTTTTCATTTGTCTTGTATTTTCCTTTTGGGGATGATGCAAGGAGTTGAGACATTTAGGTCTCTTCCATGTTGACCCGAAAGGCTTTTTCTTTGTTTTTCACTCTCTTTGTTCCATTCTTCAAGTTATATGAGTATTTGGGGAATGATGATAGTTTCGAGATCTAAAAACAACATTGTAGAAAAGACATACTGACCCCAAATCCATAGATCCCTTATGTATTTTTGGGGACAACCCTTCCTTCCTATTGCATGGCATAGCTTTATTTTTGAAACATATGACTTGGCATAGGGTTTTTCAAGTAAATCTCTCATGTCTTACGAGAAAACATTGGCTACTTTAAAGCAATTTCTCACAATAATGGTGTTAGCAACCGCTTTAAAGTGGGGGAATTCATCAATGAAATCTTTTGGCATATTTCATGGCACGATTTTTTTTTCTTGTGACATACCATTTTCTTGGTGGTTTCATTGGGTTTGATTTCCTCCAAGAGTGTGATATTTCTAAGCATATGATCTCCATTGGTGGCATGATGTGAAATGAGAGGCATCCCATAAGTGGTGATCTGATACTCTTTGACTTGTCCTCTTTTGGAGATATTAGGCACGATGTTCCCTAAGAAGAAGACCTTACATGAATAAAGCAAAATCCCCTTTAACAAAAACTTATAGACATGACATTCAAAAGAATTCAAAATCATATCATTGTGGTGCCTTATTGAAGTTGTTAGGAGGATAACTTCAGTATGGTATGGGAGGCTAATATGACTATTTCATTTTCCACCTCGTTGGGATAACTCCCCTAGTGGATGAAATGAGGTTCCACTACCCCAGAGTGAGCACACATTTTATTGAAAAACAGCCACGTTCTACATTATGTTGGAATGCTTGTTCTTGATCCTTTGTTTTTCTTTTTTTTCTTGGCCTTTGATAGGGTATAACTATGTACCTTTGTTATTGCTACATACTGAAGTGTCCTGAATGTCTACTTTAGTGTGAGCTTGTCATGGGGGAAAACTCCCACTAAAGTGGGGGAAAAATGTATTAATGGAAGAGATATCCCCTTTACCCGCATTTTTAAATAATTAACAACAAATGAACCTAATGTTGTCTTGATTTAGTGTTGTAATGTGTTTTACATATTCACATTGAGTCTAGGGACCTTTTTAATAAAATGTACTTAATTGTACCTTATTTAGGGTTTTTTAAAGTGTTTTCTTACACTTTCACACTAATTTAGGGCTTCATTAATTAATTGTGGTTAATTGGAGCTTAATTGGACCTTTAATTCAAGTTCAAGTCTTATTAATTAATTTTTGAGTATCTATCCCAACACCCATTAATGATATTGCATGAAATTGACATTAGCAAAGTTGGTATTCTAGAAAACTGTGCTAGGACCAATTAACCACTTTGGGTGAAAGGGTCCTCCTAACCTAGGACACCCCTTTTTTGGTATATTTGACATGGGTTTTTTTATGTTATTTCACCTCCCCAAAGCTAGGTCCTAGAAAGTTGTGCTAGGCCCCATTCGCCCAAGGTGGAAAATGGGTCCTCCTTGCTTAGGATCCTCCATTTTGAATTTATTTGTGGCGATATTTTAATGATTTTCAATTCTAGATCTGATGTTGGCTTGGATTATTTGAATTTAGAGGTTAATTATTAGATTTAGTATAAGTATAAGGTTAATTCATATAGTTTCATTGAACCAACCTAGATTTTTTTTTTGACTTCATGAGATCAAGAGCAAGAGAATTATAGAGCATTTCAAAGGTATTCAAAGGAAAATTATTGAATTTTTATTGCAGCAATTCAAGATCATATCATCATGTCAAAGGCATAGTGCATCAAACATGTGGTTGAGCTAGTGTGTGTTTATGTAGCATTCAAGATCCATTTGCAAACATTATTTCATCTGCAATTCAAGATCGATATCTATATTCTACTTGGCCACTTCATGTTAGATTGTTGATTTACATTCCAAGATTGCATCCAAGGTATCATCATTTCATGTTTCATGTTTCATGTTGTTTCATGCTTCTGTAGACACATAAAAATTGCCTAGACCCGCAAACCATATTTTACTATGATGACCATGCTTCTCCCTCACCTACAATTAAATAATTACCATTAATTATTTAATAACATTACCATTTATCCCTCAATTAAATAAAATTAATTATTTAACCTGTTGGAGTGCACGTTTATTTGCAGCATGCTTTTAAGTCCAACTTTGTATTTATTATAGTAGTTGCATTAATTCATTTTGGTCTGTGCATTGATGGAGGGTGGTCACCTGCTTTCCCGTGCTGTCTCTCCATCTTTTCCTCGTGCCTTCTTCCCTGCTTATTTATATAGGGCCCTTTCTACATTTCTAATCATCTCATTCACATTAATGGTGAAATAACTTCTTTTTGGTTGCTTCTCATTGTTTGGTCATTTTGGCTTGCAACACAGGCTCCTGGGTGCATCAACATGGTATCAGAGCAACTGTGACTACAACTCTTTCTGGTCATTGAGTTTTCACCAAGTCTAAGGTCCATCTTCTTTCCTGCGAGGACATTTGTTCAATGATTATTTTTCCATTTTTGTTTTGTCCTCCAAGGAAGCTCCCTTTTTGATTGAGCATTTTTTTTGGCGTTTATTTCTGCCTCGCCATTCTTCACTGTTGGTCTTTTGTTTTTGTCAGTCCAAGTTCTTATACTTGACTTTCGACGTCAAATTAGTGTCCCCATTGCAGCTCTATCAACGTCCCAGTTGCAACCCCATCGATGTCCTTTATTTGCAATCAAGAAGCTTCGAATATGGGCTTCTGTCTCTTTCCAGAGGGCTCATCTCCTGCTACGTGCTTACTGGCTCCTTGACTCAGCGTTCTTCTTGTTCTTGGCCATTTAGGGTTTGCTACAGAGAGGACGAGTTTGGACGTGGGCCTAGTGTGCGCGCTTGTATGGAGGAGATCAAATTTTCATTTGATAAATGTAGTACCATGGACCATCTTGATAATCATACTCTGAGAGTGGTTATATGGAGGGTGCTTCAACAATGACCATAAAATAGGCGTTTCTTTTCCAAACTTGCTCAATTTTTGCAATTTTTGCAATCAGAGTTTGTTTTCAGCAAACGAGCATTAAGAGAAGGTTTTTTTTTTGAAATATTGTCATTTTGTGCTATTTTTACTAGCCTGAAGTTGCAAGTTGTTCCTATTTTATATTTTGGCACATTTTGGTGCTTGTAAATTGTAAAATCAATTTGAATATATTTTTTTTTTGGGGGGGTGTTCTTGTCTTTTTAGTCCTTTGTGTGCCCTTGTATATCACGTAGGACTCTAGGATTGACTTGCTCACTCCACACAACTATCACACATGGAAGCTCAACATGTCACAATTATTGCAATCTCGGGGTCTATGGTAACTATTGGATGTCGACCAACCCGAATTCACTAAAAAATTTGAGCAATTTGTTCATAGAAACAAAATGGATGAGACTAAAGGACTCATAGGTCTTCATGTGTCTGATAATTTGTTGTTTCATATTGTTGAGTGTAAAACACCTAAAGAGGTGTGGGATAAGCTTGCAGAGTTGTATGGTAAGGTCAATCAGCTTAGGATCTTGCAGCTTGAAGCCGATCTCACTTCTCTCTCTCCAGATGCTTTTCCTTCTATTCAGGATTTCCTTGCACAATTCAAGTTGATTTTGTCTCAATTGAAAGGATGTGGTCATGCCAAAGAAGATAAGGAGTGTATTTTCTTGATCCTATCTAAGCTTAGAGGTCATTTTCAAGTGTTTGCCTCTACCTTCTATTCTACTATGGATGCTATGGGGGAAGATCATAAGATGCCTTCTTTTGAGGAGTTTTATGATCACTTGACGAGAGAGCAGGCCAAGTTGATTCAGATGGATGCTCTTCCTAAGAGTCATGCTTTAATGGCTCAATCTTCCAAGGGCAAGGGTAAAAATATGAAGAAGTATAAAATAGTTTCATCTTCTAGTGGTGAGCCTACCTCCAAGTCTAAGGCGAAGATTGATCAGAAGGATAATCCTCCACCTCCTCCTCCTTCTAACTCAAGAGAGTCATCTTCTACATCTAAGAAGAAGGAGAATTGTTCCTTTTGTGGAAAATATGGGCATAATAATGCACATTGTTTTGCAAGGCTAGCACCATTAGAGGAAACTATAAGGAAGCATAATCTTGCCATGCCCAAGTCTTCTCCCTCAGGAAAAGGGAAAGCTCTCTTAGCTACAACTTTTTCCTCTACTAGTTCCAATTGGATTCTTGATTCCAGTGCTTCTCATCACATGATTCATACTATTGATCTTCTTGATTCTCTTTCTGATAGTCATACTTCACATATTGTTGCTGGGAACTCCTCTCAAATTCCAGTTTTGGGGACAGGCTCAATTCATATGCTAGATGGTAGAATTGATGATGTTCTTCAAGTTCTTGATATTTCACAGAATCTGCTCTCTATCTATCAAATTTGCAATCATGGTGATGGAAGGCTTGTTGACTTCTCTCCTACTGATGTGACCATTAGAGAGATGCAAGATCCTGAGAAAGTCATTGCTATAGGCACAATTGACCGTACAAACCGTTTGTATAGGTTTGATGGGTTTGAGTCTTCATCGGGATCATCCCTTATTGCTCATGCAGATTCTATGAGCAAGCTTTGGCATGACTAGTTTGGGCACCTGAATTATAGATATCTTCAGCAGATGAGCACACAAAATTTGGTAATTGGTCTACCTCCAAACTCTTGTTTAGATGGATTTTGTCAAGGTTGTGCGCTTGGCAAGCATCATTGGGATCATTTTCTGAAGGGTATGGCAACACGTGCTTTGACACCCCTTGAGTTGGTGCATAGTGACATCATGTCCTTCCCCACTCCATTTTCCGGGGCCAAATATGTGCTCACCTTCATTGATGATTTTTCTAGGTGTACTTGGGTGTATTTTTTGAAGTACAAGGATGAGGTTCTTCGCCATTTCATGTCCTTCCTTGCATTCGTGGAGAAGCAATTAGGACATTCCCTTCAGAAGATTCGCTCAGACAATGGGGGGGAGTATGTCAATCAGGCGTTTCAGGAATTTTGTCGTGCTAAGGGTATTCTTCATCAACACATAGTGCCATACACTCCTCAACAGAATGGTGTAGCTGAGCGGAAGAATAGAACTTTATGGGAGATGGCCAATTGTATGCTACAGTCTAGATCCATGGCTCCCACCATTTGGGCAGAGGCTATCAATTGTGCCAACTACATTCAAAACCGTATGCCCCATAAGGCAGTGCGAAATATGACTCCGAAGGAGGATTGGTCTCATGTCAAGCCCAAGGTTTCCTACTTTAGAGTTTTTGGGAGTGATGCATGGAAATTCATTCCGGATGGTAGGCATAAGGAAATGGAGAAGAAAAGTCAGCGGTTCATTTTTGTTGGCTATTGTGAGGATGTGAAGGGTTACCGGTTGTTTGATCCTGTCACTCGAGAGGTTCATTTTTTTTGTGATGTTCAATTTGATGAGTCTTTCACTCTGCAAGATTCTTCATCACAAGCCTCTCCCTCTCTTCTTCCTAGTTCTTCTTTAGAGGATGTTTTGCTTCCAAATGATGATGTTCCTAACAGTGGTCTAGATCTTGTTGTTGATATTACTCCATCTTCTCCTTCTCCTCCACCTACACCCCATCGACCTTTATGGGCTCATACTCTTCTTGAGGATGTTGGCTCTCTTGTAGGTGATCCCATAGCTACACCTTGCACTCATTCTCGCACTTCCGGTATTAGTCTTTTGAGTCATGCAGTTTCTACTGATCCTCAAAAAATTTTGGATGCTTCGGGTGTTCTAGAATGGGATAGTGCTATGCTAGAGGAGTATTCCTCCTTGATGAAGAATCATACTTGGGATTTGGTTCCTCTTCCTAAGGGACAAAAGTTGGTTCGGTGCAAGTGGGTGTACCATACCAAGTTTACGGATGATGGTTCCATTGATAAGTATAAGGCTTGTCTAGTGGCTAAGGGATTTTCTCAGGTTGAGGGTATTGACTATTCTGAGACTTTTTCTCCTGTCGCAAAGATGGATTCCATATGCCTTGTGCTTTCTATTGCTGCATCTCAGGGTTGGTCAGTGTATCAGATGGATGTGAAGAGTGCTTTCTTGCATGGTGATCTTCAAGAGGAGATCTATATGGAGCAGCCACTAGGCTTTGTGCAAGACCCTTCACTTGTTTGTAGGCTTCGACTTTCATTATATGGTCTCAAACAGGCTCCTAGAGCTTGGTATGAGAAGATGGATAGTTTTTTGCTTGCTTCAGGATTCATGAGATGTCACTCTAATCCTACAGTTTACATTCAGCGGCATGAGGGGGATCTTCTCATTCTTGTTCTTTATGTGGATGACTTGATTCTCACAGGGCATTCTCCTGCCATGATAGAGGATACTAAGCGAGCTTTAATGGAGCATTTTGATATGACAGATCTTGGCTTGTTGCATTACTCCCTTGGTCTTCAAATCCATCAGTCTTCTGTCGGTATTTATATCTTTCAACAGAAGTATGCTCTTGATTTGCTTCAACAGTTTGGGATGGCTAATTGCAAGCCAACCCTTACTCCTTTTTAGTCTGGTGTTGTTTTGTCTACTAGTTGCCCTACTCCATCCCTTGATGCTACTTTGTATCAGCAGTTGGTTGGCAGTCTTTATACTTAACACATAGTCGTCCTGATATTTCCTTTGTAGTTGGTCTTGTCTCCCATTTCTCTCAAGATCCTCATGAGAGTCATTGGAAGGCAGCCAAGCGTATCTTACGGTACATTCAGAGCACTACACATCAGGTGCTATTGAGATTGTGAGCTTCACTGACTCAGATTGGGCTGGTGATGTTGATGATCGAAAGTCTACTTCTAGCTTTATTTTTTGTCTTGGCTCTAGTCTCGTTGCTTGGTCTTGCAAGAAGCAAACTGCTCTTGCATTATCATCAATTGAGGCTGAGTATCGAGGCGCTGTCTTGGCTAGTCAAGAGGTTCTTTGGCTTCGACAGTTGATGGTTGAGTTTGGGTTTCCTATTAATCATCCCACTATTCTTTGGTGTGATAACCAGAGTGCCATACATATTTCTCGCAACCCCATGGAGCATCAACGTACTAAGCATATTGAGATTCACACGCACTTCATTTGAAAACTCATTCAAGATGGTGTTCTTGTTTTGGATTATTTTCCTACAGAGCAACAGGTTGCAAACATCTTCACTAAACCTTTGGCATCCCCTCACTATCTTCAGTTGCGATCGATGTTAGGGGTGAAGGAATTTGTCCTTGGGGGGTCTTGAGGAGTCCCCCTTCCTTTCATTTTTATATTACACTTTTATTTTGTTCTCTCTTTTGGAGAGGAGTTTTCTCCCATAGGGTTTTTCTCTGTTTCTCCGGTTGTGAGAGATTTGCATTTCACTGCATTGTAGTTGTACATGGGTACCTAACAAGGTTTTTTTCCAGGACCCATAATGCATCTCATATTGCATATTGCACTTTCATTCATTTTTTGTTCTCCCTAAGTTGCACTTAAGGGGGGGTGTTGGAGTGCACGTTTATTTGCAACATGCTCTTAAGTCCAACTTTGTATTTATTATAGTAGTTGCATTAATTCATTTTGGTCTGTGCATTGATGGAGGGCAGTCACCTGCTTTCCCGTGCTGTCTCTCCATCTTTTCCTCATGCCTTCTTCCCTGCTTATTTATATAGGGCCCTTTGTACATTTCTAATTATCTCATTCACATGAATGGTGAAATAGCTTCTTTTTGGTTGCTTCTCATTGTTTGGTTATTTTGGCTCACAACACAGGCTCTTGGGTGCATCAACATAACCCACTTTCCATCCCACCAAATAAATAATTAAAATAATTATTTATTGCCTTTTGTCTTATTCCCATTTATAAATTAAACCATTATTTCCCAAAAGTCAACTTTCCTCCATAAATTAATTAATTTCTATTATTCCAACTACCTCTTTTTCTGCACCATTGATTTAATTGCTTTCAATTAAATATCAACCCCTCATTTCAAAGCTTGCCCTAACTTTGACCTAATGTTGCCCTAATCCTAATGCTTCTCATCACATTGAATTCTATCCTTTGATCTTAGGTCTTTACCAACATCTAATCTTGGCCATCCATTGTCAATTTGAAATTCTTTAAAAGGCTCTCTCTCAAGCCATTTTAGATAGGCAGAGTTATTTTCAGCAATTGAGACACACATAGCATGTTTAAGAGCTTTGAGTACTTGTGCACACAATACTTCAATATCTTGCTTGGCTAAGTCATAGGCTATAACTCACTTCAATCAAAGAGATTATAAAATTTGCAACAAGATGGAGAAAGACAATGGAGGTCATTCAATGGGAACTTGAAAACCAGGTGATATGTTTCAATATTTTATGTTTCTTGCTTTCCGTTGTGCTCTATTGTTGATTAGAAATTTGGTTTATGCTACTTGCAATTAATTAGAAAAATCTTTCCCTAATACATTTGGTGAACTCGACTGTTCTAATATCTTTGGGGATTCCAGATTATAAGACTCGCTTAAGTTTGTTGAAATAAAATATTCCAAGCAGTCAAGCTTCTTGGAGTTGGCTAACAGGGATGACTATTTGTGAAACATTTTCTTATCACCTCTCTTTTTCAGCTTGTAATTTTCTACTTTCGATGTTTTTTTTTTCTTTCATAATCTCCATCAGTCAAAATAAACAAAACATTGGCAAAAGGCTTTTGGTTCTGCATTTATTTCTCGACTGTTGGCATTCCTAATTACTAATCTTTTCATTTTTCCTAAACTGTTGGAAAAAAGCTTTTAGTTCTACATTTATTTCTAGACTGTTGGCTTTTATTTCTGGTCATAAGGTCACAAACATAGATTGTATTGGTCATCAGCTTTTAGTGCTTCAATCCTCAGCTTTTTTGCATGAGTATCTCATTATCTTTGTCTGGCATGAACAAAGACAGTGAAATTATTTTAAGGTATTCATATCTCTTTTGAAGATTCTTGCAACAAAAAAAAGAAATGTGTGTGAATGTATACAAGTCTTTGAGTGAAATGAATTCATGGTGTGGTAATAGGTATAGACATCATCTCTATTTCATGCGATGAATATTTGTTTGATATACAACAACTACTGGTTTAAAGCTAGCTTCTATCATTTTTCTGATAAATTTTAAGGACTCATCTAGCTTACCCTCTTTAACAAATCCATCTATATCACAAGTTACTGAATATGGTTTTATCCACCGATCTAGCATCTCTTGCACCAGATTCTCTATCTCTGCATTCATTCCCTGCTTGAAATATGTGTCCATAAGAGTATCGTACGCCACAACAGCTGGAGTACATCCCATCTTGCGCATTAACCTAAAATTGTTTTTAGCCTCCTACAAGTTCTCTCATTCCATCATCATCATCGTCCTCATAGATCCCTGCATCGTAGAGACTTCTCTTGTTGTCGTCGAATAAAAAAGTAAGCCTCCTGGACTACCTAAAACTTCTTCTTCTATCCTTTGGCAAGCTTTGCATCTCCCAACGCCAACCATTTATTCGAGTGCCATCTCATGGCAAGCTTCTCGCAGGCATTTTTGAGCTCTAAGGATGTGCAGTCAGATTTAAGCGCCCAAAAAACATAAAATTTATCTGATTTCTCCCTAGCGCTATTTCTTTCTGCACCTTCTACTTTCTAAAGTGGAAGTTCCCTTGTCCCTATAGTTTGATAGAAAATATAGGGCATGATAATGCTATTGTCGTTCTTTGATGAATGAGTGCTTGCCAATGCCCCAGAAGCTTGAAACCATCTAAAAAATTGGAATGGGGAACACAGCTTAGTGTGGTTGTGCAAGGCTAGTAGATTGGGGACGTAGCTTAGAGTTCTTTCCTTAATGATATTCCCTTACATCATTTTCTTAATACCATTCTTACAACGTGCCCCTCTAACACGATTCTTTGTGCAAATAGATTTGGAGCTCGGTTTTCATCAGGCAAAAATCCATGCATTAAGAGGCATGCGCACCCCTACCCAACACACTCGATTTTCTTTCCCCAACGCTATTGTCTTCCGCTCATCCAAACTCTTCTTTGCTGGTTTTTATCTTTCACTTCTCCCATTCGGTGCACTTGATGGTGTTCTCTCCCAACACTATTACTTTCTGTGCCTCCAACATATTTCTCGCAGGTATTGACTTTTCACTTCTGTAGTTGGGCGAGCTACAACCTGAAACCTCACCAGCGTTGTTTGCTGCCTTCGTCGTGCCATTGGTTTCCACCCTACATTAATTCTTCAACTGACAAACCAGTACCCCTCGGCGTCGAATCCATCTATCCATATCATTCACGTTGAGAATTTTACCTGCTCATCATAAATGCATTGGCTAATGGTAGGCTAGAGGGTCTAGCGAATTCAATGTGTATTTACCCATCAAGAAAGTACACTGCTCCAATAAACCTGAACTATTCCTTCACCATCAACCACGTTGTCACTTGTAGTAGTAACACTCAAAATAGGCATTCTCACTAAACACTTTGCAAGATAATCCATCCTGTAGCTGCAACATTAGAACCAAATTCCATGTGTACGACATATATAGCATGCCTTCTTGCATTTTCTAATAAAACCAGATTGGCCCGGGTAGCCCATAACTTCAGTTGTCGATTCAGGGGCCCCTGATTAAGTGCATCTTACATTGCTAAAACCTGAGAAGAGACGGCTCCAATTGAAGGATTGCTTGTGGTGCTGCTTGGTTCACCATTAGAAGAGCCCGCTAAAGTGAAAGGACTTACTGATGTTGATGAAGGACCTGACACTGAACAAGCTACAGTCTGAACATTAAAATCCTAAAGCAGAGGGAATGCTAGTGACGCCCTGTCAAACAATCCATATGCATGTCAAACCAACCAATTGCATTTGCTCAAAACCTTCTAAAGCTTATTCAACGAATCCACAGTTGCCAAAATCTGCACAGTTTGATTAATTGTTGTTTAGATTAATTTTCTTAGCATTTGTTTAGATTCATTTTAATAATTTGATTTGTTAGTTTAAATTAATTTTAAGTTTAGATTTACATTTTAGTTAGATTTAAGTTTTTCAGTTTAGATTTACTTTTTAGTTAGATTTAAGTTTTTGAGTTTAGATTTACTTTTTAGTTAGATTTAAGTTTTTAAGTTTAGATTTATTTTTTAGTTAGATTTACGTTTTTAAGATTGGATTTAAGTTTTAATTTAGATTTAAAGTTTAGTTAGACTTAAGTTTTAATTTAGATTTAATTTTAGATCTACTTTTTAGTTTAGATTTAATTGTTTTTTTTTTAATTGAGTTCAGATTAATTTTTAAGTTTTCTTAATCTAGATTAATTAATTTTTTTAAACTAGATTAATTTCGATTTTGGTTAATTTAGGATTAAGTTGAGTAGATTAATTGTTGCTTGTTAATTTTTAGATTAATGTCTTTACTTTTCTTAGTTTATTTTCAATTTCATGACTAATCTTTGATCCTTTTTTTCCAGGTTCGAGTGACCAAGGTTGGACCATTCAACTTTCGCTTGTTAAATATTGGGGGTCAAAACTATTAATCGTGCTTTGCAAGGCTCTTGCTTTAGTTTACTTTATCTTGAGTGCCTTTTTTTACATAGAATGATTAGTTGGCCTAAAAATAACTTGAGTGATTGATTTGACATCATAAACGGGTTTAAAATTTACTAGTGCTTGTGTTTTCTTGTGGTTTGTATTTTGTTTCTAGGTGTGTATGCTCTTCTTTAGCTCCATTTGGCGATCTTGAGAATCAGAAACAATTTTAGAAATTTTGTACAACCACCCACACATTTGGATTTGACATTAAAATGAACCCCATGCGAGTGTGAGGCAAAGGTGTTGTGTATGATCTCTTGCGCTTCTTGCAATCTTGGATGATAAAAAACAACATCCTTGTCTTAATTTTGTTACCTTTAGAGGGGCTTGCCTCAAAAGAGGGAATGACTCGAATCAGTTTTTCGCTCAGGCCGGTATATAAAAGGATAACAATAAACCATCAAGTCCTCATGGTATGTAGGCCTTAGCAGTGTACTATCACTCAAAATAGGGTACCTAGTGTAAAACGTATAAGAGCCACTAGTAGAGTGATTGAAGCCTTAAGTGGCTTGTTGGACACTTGTGAGGTGCCATGTCCCTAAGTATTCACTAAGAACCTTTTTTATAGTGGCCAAAATCTCTTTCACTTTCTAGCATAGGAACGGTTGTTCTGAACCCATCCCATGTCTTCACTAAGCATGTGTAGAGGAATAAATTCATCTTTGGGGAATTGAGACTTGGTGAGCTCGAGAAGTGAGTGTTTTGGAGGGGAGTTAGTGCCACCAAGTCTCTAGTTGTCTACCTTGTTTAAGTGGTTGGAGAAATCTGAGTGAGGATCTAGTGAGTGGTATCTCTTGAGAAGCCTAGGTTGTGCATGTCAAGATCAAACTCAAAAGAATTATGTTTTCTTCTGTTTTATGTGTGTGTCTTTCAAACAAACAAGCAAACAAACCTTACACTTGAAAATTGCAACAGTTCAACAAGCAACCTTTTCAAACCAAACAGTCAAAATCAAGTCAACCTCTTTCCAAAATTAGATTAAAAAATAGGTCAAACTCTTGCCAAAATCAGATTCAAACTTGGGAGATCCATTTTCAAACCAACTTCTTTTTGTGATTTTTGTTTAAAACTAGAAAATTTCTCAATTCACCTTGCATATCACCATTTCCATTATTAGGTCACCACTTAAGCTACCTTAGCATCCTCATTACTTACATATCCTAACATCAAATTAGGCTACCTCTTTTAAAATTTTAGGCTTAACACCTTGTGCATTTTAGGATAGAAAAAATATGTATACCATGGCACACATCATTGCTTCAATAAAAGATTGTCATTTGAACAAGTCACTTTTTAACTTTATCCTTTGTAATTTTGGTGACAATTTCCTACTCACAAGTCTAGTTGGGAAAATCACCTTGTCACTCTTTTCACCTATCCTAGAAAAATGCCATTTGACAATCCTAGTCAAAACATTGGTTTACCCTTGGATAGTTAGTGATCTTATTCTTACATCTTTCAAAAGTGTTTAAGCCCTCAAGTCCACTATCAATATCCATCACCTTGTAGTCATCTGCATCCTTCATAACATAACATTTTAGACCTAAAACAACATTATTCTAGACATCCAAGATTGTCATTATCACTTTTAGTCTTGTTCCATACATTAGACAACATTCATCACCAAAAATACCAAAAAAATAGTTGTACTACATTTAGGCATACCTTATTTCGCAAAAAAAATAAAAAAAATATAGTCTTAGTCTCATACCTTCCACCTTCATTTTGATAAAGTATTATATGGTTGAAACTAGATTAAAAAATAAACATCGAGCAATGGATGGGTATGTGCAGGATCATCATGGAAAAAATAGGCCCTTAAGTGGCGATAGAATTCAAAAATATCAGAGTTAGGAAACTTGACATAATTTTTTTAATAAGTTATCTATATTATTTCAAAAATATGTAAGAATATAATTTGTAGAAAATTGAATGTAGTTTCTAAACTACTAGGTTTATTTTTATTTTTTAAAAATCTATTTGGTGAAAATTTTAAATTTCAATGTAGTAGTACTTAAATTTTAGGGAAAGAATAAGAAGTAGGTGTCTGTCTGACTACCCTAACCACAAAAAAATGATAATATTTTTTTATAATATTTTAGATATAAGTAGAGGACTCATGTTCTGATGTGATAATATTTTTTTGTAATTTTTTTCCAAGTATTTATAATTAATTATGATTTTTTTATTACAACTTTTAAAAAATATAAAAATGCGTATGTCTAACCACCTTAACTTGGTCAAAACTTCATGAATTTTTCAGTTTTTTTAATCCTATAGTATGTGAAGCATAGAATGTGACACATATTTTGGATTCAAAAAATGTGATACCATTTGAAAGCTATAGATGTTTTTCAATCAACCTATCAATCGGGACTTTAGTCGTAATTCAAATAGAAAATGAATAATAATAATTTATTAAATTCAAAGTAAAGCATAATTTATATTGGTGGAAAGATGAGATTCTCCTTTAAAAACCCTTTTCGTTTCATTAATTTTGGGTAAAAAAAAAGTCATCAGCCACATGGGCCATCATATCACTTACATATCACCACTTTCTGGCCCACCATGATCCTGCACATACCCTGATCTCTTTCATGATGATGAGGACCTTTACAATTACACTATCACCCTCAACTTTGACAATACCATTAATGATCATCACAACAATACCAACCTTGAAGGTAATGAACATGTAAACTTGGGATCTAATGCACAAAATACTTTCAAACAATTTTTTGTTAGAGACAAAGATGAAAATGTGTTCATAGAAGAAGTAGAGGCTACCACACAAAATCCCAAAGTAGCCTCTCTTATGGATGAAATTGTCATGTTGGATCCTCAACGATATTTAGCCAAACTATTACATAGAGTTAAACTACCTCAAGGATTTGATGTTAATACCCTACATGTAATAATGTCACCCAAGGACAACACACAAACAAGTCATGGACAATATACACCACAATGTACAATTTCCATACCCATTGGAACAAAAAGCCCAAATACTATGACTACTAACACTTCATCCATATTTGCAACACAATCTATGTCACAGCCCATGACACAAACCACATCACAACCATTATTCACAACACAAACTTTTGGCTCAACATTTACTCCCTTTGGGTCATCATCTTAGGCCATAAGGGAATCCACATCTAACATCCTTGTTAGACCTAAGGTGAGACAGGTTCTCATCCAAGGACCTCAATCAAACACAAACACCATGTCATAGGGTCCTCATGTCAATACAAACACCTTGCAATGGAAAAGCACAAATGCCCCACATAGTCAAAATATAAACACTTCACATGGTTATAATCCTTTTCAACAAGGACAAGGATCACAAATGACACAACCTATCAATATATCATATGGCTTCACACAAGGAGTCATTTTTGGCAACAAAAATATATAGAGACAACACACCCAAAAAATGCAACATAGCTCAACCAATTCTCACATCCCAACTTACACATCACACATTCATACTTATGGACACAATAAAAACCCACCACATACACCCAACGTTCTGAACCAAAACATGTCATCTCAACAAAACATGGGACCACACAACACCAATATGGGATCTCATAACAATGTTTCCAACAATCCTATAATATATGCATTGACTACCCAGTTGGTTTCCCTACAAAAGCAAGTGGAAGGGATGCATGTGTCAAACAAGAATCTGACATACTCATCACATGATTTACATCCTTACCCATATGAATCTAGCATATACATGCCTCCTTTCCCTCCTGGATATATTATACCTACCTTCACTAAGTATAAGGGAAAGAGAAATTCGCTCAAGCACATCCGAGAATTCACCACTGCTTGTGTGGATGTCAGATACGATCATTCATACCTTTTGAGACTCTTCCCTAGAAGTCTTACTCAGATTTCACTAATACCTAAAGGGTCTATAAAGTCGTGGGATGACTTTGCCAATAAATTTGTGGAGAATTATGCTTACAACATTGAAAATTATGTCACAATTTCTACCTTATGCCACTTTAGACAAGATGAGGGATAACCCTTTATTAATTTCTTCCAATGGTGGTGTAGTATGATGGTCGATGTCCCATCAAGATTCCTAAAAAACAAAAAGTGGACATGTTCATATAAAACCTCAAGCCAAAGTTGAAACACCCTTTAAAAGTGCATTGGTGAGCCACATTTGTAAGCTTAGTTGAGAAATGCATGACACTTGAAAAGGTCCTAATCACCCAAGGTGAATTTACATATGGCAACAAAAACACACACCACCAACAAAACTCTAACAACAAAAGCTAGTTCTGGTCCCGCAATAAGAATGTAACAAATGATGGAGTCATAGACACAAAAGTTGTGAATCAAATAGGTCCCACATTGACTCTCAAAGTGACCAACGTGAAAAAAAACACACACCATATGTTTCCAACCAAGTAGCTAATGTGGTCCAAAATACTCAAGAACAAGGACCCCCAAGAAAACCAAGGCAATACCCATGGAGACAATACATGGGTGATCCCACAATGCTGGTTTACAATTTCTAGGAGATTCTAATTTTTGATGAAATCACATACTTTTAGAAAATATAATGATTTAAGCCTTAAAAATTTCCATTTGAAGGATTCCAATTGAAGAGGGTTTCATCAAACCAGCTCAGATCAAACCTCCTTGGATAGAACCCCACTAGTTTTAAACCATACATATAACAGAGTCTCCTTTACACCTATCAAAATGCTAATAAAAAACCAATTTTGATTTACCTTTTGGGGGATCAAATGAGTTCATTTAATATTTATTTTTTGTAAGTATGTAGTCCTTATTATAAGCTTCCTAGAAAGTATAATTTTAAATAAATTTAATTTAATTATTATATTTATTTTTTATTTCTTGTGAATGTAGTTTTTCACCAAAAATCAAGCTTTTTGTTCTACACGTGGAAAAATAGAAGATTATGATTTTTTTTTTTGAAAAATATGAGTGCACCAGATATTGAAGTCCTTGATCTAACAAAAAAAAATTGAATTTCAATACATACAAAAAAGGTTATGTGTTATATGGTTCGCCTATGTCTTAATTGTAATTGGTTTGACTTCAAAACTTGATTAAGGAAAAAAATATTCAATAAAACACTATAAAACCAATTGGAATCACTAGATATCATAGTTACAAATCTAAATTCAAAAAAATTAGGATTTCAGCCTTCATGGAAAAAAAATTATGTTTTATACAGTGAGTGTCACTCCTTAAAAATGATGTTTACTGAAAAAAACTAGTTTTTAAAGGAGATTGAAAAAGAAGTGCAATCTAATTCCAAAAATTTTGAAAAAAAAAATATTTAGAATCTATAGACAAAATGTCACAAATCACTAGTTTGCATCATCTTCAAATTGCTCATGGTTTAGCTGCTATAGGTGTTTGAAAGTTAAGATTTAGTTAGAAAAAATTAGTCCAGTGTCCAATTTGGCCAAAAATTGTAAACTAGTATTGTGGGATTACCCACACTCCTTTACTAGAACCAGTTGAATCTATCTTGAAGAAGCTAGTACAGTCTCACATTATATAGCTCCTAGATCCCAAACCATATGACCCTGAACAATTCAAACCCTCTCGGTGGGATGAACCCTTTGTGACTACCACCACATCAAAGGGCATAATACCTCGTCATGCCATCAATTGAAGAACATAATCCAAGACCTAATTTAAAATGGTACTATAAAGGTCGAAGGACAACAAAAAAATTCCAACCAAGACCATACAATTTTCAAAAATCCATTACAAGACCATGGTTCTGGAAAACCTTCCAATTTGGGTCAAAAGATAGACAAATGGGTCAATTATACCAGGACTTCCTTCAATTACTCGCAGATAATTGATTACCTCCATGTCGCTGATGACTATGTCAACACAATCACCATTAAAAAGGTTCCTAAATGCACGGTCACTACCTATAGGACTAAGGTTACTTTATTTGGTCCTTCTTCAAAGAAGCCACAATCCAAAGACCACTATAATCTTGTTGACCAATTGGGCAAGACACCTACACATATTTCCATCCTCAAGTTGTTATGCCTATCACCTAAATAAAAAGTTGTCCTCGATAAGGCTTTATAGGAAACCTTCATTCCTACCAACCTAGACGTCAACCGATTTGAAACCATGGTTGGATACTTGGCTAATTATGGCCATGTCTTCTTTTTCAACAAAGACTACTCTACACAAAAATCTAACCATAATGACCCATTGCACCTTGAAGTATTTTTCCATCAACACTAGGTATGATGAGTCCTAGTAGATGGAGGAGGTGGACTGGACATTTGCACCTTAAAATTGGTCAAGGCATTGGGCTGTTTTGAAGCATGTGTAGACACAACCAAAAGTATTGTAATCAAGTCCCATGATGATGAAGAATGATCTTCCAAGGGTGTTATCACACTCCCTATCAGAGTTGGACCCGCAATTATGGACACCACATTCTAGGTCTTGGATCTTGAACTTCCATATAAGGGTATGTGCAGGATCATCATAGAAAAATAAGGCCCTTAAGTGGTAATAAAATTCAGATAAATCAGAGTTAGGCAACTTGACGTAAAAATTTGAATAATTTATATATATTATTTCAAAAATATGTAAGAATAGAATTTCTAGAAAATTGAATGTAGTTTCTAAACTACTAGGTTTATTTTTTAAAGAAAAAAATCTATTTGTTGAAAATTAGAAATTTCAATGTAATAGTATTTAAATTTCAGGGAAAAAATAAGACGTAGGTGTCTATTTGACCACCCTAACCACAATAAAATGATAATATTTTTTTAAAATATTTTAGATATAAGTAGAGGACTCATGTCCCGATGTGATGCATATTTTTTTGTAATTTTTTTCCAAGGAAATAATTAATTATGAATTTCTTATTACAAATTTTAAAAAATATAAAAACTCATATGTCTGACCACCTTAACTTGGTCAAAAATTCATGAAATTAAATTTTTCATTTTTTAATCCTATAGTATGTGAAGCATATAATGTGACACATGTTTCAGATTCAAAAAATGTGATATCATTTGAAAGCTATAGATGTTTTTCAATTAGCCTATCAATCAGGACTTTAGTCGTAATTCAAATAGAAAATGAATAATAATTATTTATTAAATTCAAAGTAAAGCATAATTTATATTTGTGGAAAGATGAGAATCTCTTTTAAAAACCATTTTCATTTCATCAATTTTGGGTAAAGAAAAGATCGTCAACCACATGGGCCATCATATCACTTACATATCGCCACTTTTTGGCCCATCATGATCTTGCACATACCCATAACCTTCTCTTTGGTAGACCTTGGATTCACGCCATGAAAGCCTTTCCTTCCACCTATCATCAATGCTTGAAATTTCCATATAATGGCACCAAATTCATGATCATTGGCGATCCTGATCCCTTCCAATATTGCACTAATTTAAGGGGAGTTCCTGAGTGCCAATTTCCTATCAATCGAGAAGCTTCCACATCCACTTATGTATTCAATTCATCTAATTATGTTGATCCCTCCATGCTCATTAAATAATCCACATCCAAAACCCCATCCGCTGACCTCAAAATTAAGATCCAAGACCAAGGTTGTTGCGAGTATAAAATGAATACTACCTATTGCATCACAAAGCTATCTAAGTCTCCCAAGTCTTATGGTAGGCCTTGTTTCAAGATGGAACCCAAAGTTGTCACTAAAGTTTCTCCCACCACCACCTTCACAAGCTAGGGAGAGTTAAACAAAGAAGACATTGATGAGATTTGAACATGGATTTACGAAGATGAAGAAGATTTACCACTACTACCAATAGAAAAATATGGAAAAGGTTTTGATCTCATGAAACAAAAGGGTTATGATGGAATAGGTGGACTTGGTATACATAAAACTAGAATGAGAGAACCCTCGATGCATCTTAAGTAGCCAAAGAACTTAGGACTAGGATTCATACCAGTTAAGATTGGCATTCCAAATACTAAGGTGCTTTTAAATAAGGATGTGAGTGCTTTGGAAGACATTGAGACATCTGAGGATCCTACCTACATCTATATTATGATGGCACCGACTCTAATGAATATAAGTGGAATTCCTGTACCACAAGTGACTATGAGCTTAATCATGTCTTTCAGGATTTTGACATACCCCACCCATCCTTTACCAACCTCATGGATATGTCAACTCCTTTCATGAATGTGACCCACCAAAGACCATAAATGGAAAAGCCTAGATACAATCCTTCTGGGACCTCGATAATACCTCTATCTTCACCCTGTCAACTACTTCCCCATCCTCTACTAACACTAATGATGACATCTCCCTCGTTTACCCACAATTGATCAATTGGGACCAACAAGATCCACCTACCTTGGACATATTTGAAAATTATGAGGCCATTGGTGAATTTATGGGCCTACGAGAGGGCATACCACATGGGGACCACAAGGATGGCTTCACTATATATCTTGACATTGCAGAATATATCGATGACACTATCCCACCTTCTAGTCACAAAAAGTGACAAAAATAAAATAAAAAATGAACGGTCTTTAGGTGAAAACCATAAGGTACCTTCCGACCAAGAAAAAGTAAAAAGAAAGGACATATCCGAGGGTGAAAACCTCTCTGAGGCACCTAATGATGGAGGGTTGGACTTTCTCCCTATCAATCAAGAGAGATTCTTGATGTTGATCGAAGATGTAATAGAGGTCAACATCGATACTGCAAATAATCCTAAGACTGTTCTCTTTGCAAAATCCCTGACAGAAGAGGGAAAATCAAATTTTCAAGCATTTTTCATAGAACACCAAATCAATTTTTCTTGGTATTATGCTGACATGCCAAGGATGGATCCTAAGTTGGTTTTGCATCATCTATCATTGCATCCAAGTGCAAAGCTAGTCAAACAAAAGCCTAGAAAATTTCACCCTCAAATAGCTATGCTGGTCAAAGTTGAACTTAAGAAATTATTGGATGTCAGTTTCATAAGACCTATTGACTATGTAGACTAGATATCAAACCTTGTAACAGTGAAAAAATCAAAAGGATAAATCTATATCAACACAAATTTTTGGGACTTGAACAAAGATTGTTCAAAGGATGACTTCCCACTCCTGAATATAGACATCATAGTAGACCTAATGGCAGGATATGAGATGTTGTCCCTCATGGATGGCTTCTCGTGATACAATTAGATCTGTGTTTCCCCTGAAGACCAACACAAGATGACATTCACTTGCCCATGGGGTACGTATGGCTAGAATATCATGCCCTTTGGACTGAAAAATGTAGGTGCAACCTATCAAAGATCTATGACCACCATATTTCATGACCTCATGCACACATTGATGGAAGACTATGTTGATGATATTTTGTAAAAAAAATTGACACGTGCCGATCACTTAAGAGTCTTGGACAATATTTTCAAATAGAAAGAAGAATATAAGGTTTGCCTAGATCCCAAGAAATGTGACTTGGGCGTGACATCGAGAAATATTTTGGGATACATTGTTTCCCTTCGAGGCATTAAAGTAGACCCGACGAAAGTCAAAGAAATCTTAGACATGCCTCCACCTAAAGGAATCAATCAACTCTAAATGTTATAGGTCCGACTCCAATCTATTAGGTTCTTCATTGCACAACTTGCAGATAAATGTCAACCTTTTTAGTATTTATTATGCAAGGGAGTCCCTTTCATTTGGACAGACAAGTGTGAGGCAACTTTTTAGCAGATTAAAGAGTATCTATTGACACCTCCTATCCTGATGCCACCTATTGATGGAAAAATCCTAATTTTGTACATTTCAGCCATTATAGCTATGCTAGGGGCATTGTTGGCTCAAAATGACCATGAGGAAAAGGAATGTGAAATATACTATATTAGTTGCACTTTGGTGGGATACGAGTTTAACTATAGTCCAATTGAACGTGATTATCTTGCAGTGGTTTTTGCCACTCAAAAGTTGTGACACTACATGTTAAACCATCAGATTAAGCTTGTGGCAAAAATAGATCCCCTGAAATATCTACTTAGTAGGGAGGCATTAACATGATGATTGGCTAAATAGGTCATGATACCTAGTGAATATGATATTCAATATGTGAAATGTAAGGCAATAAAATAAAAATTCATCGCTGACAAACCAGCAGACGCATCCACATAAGTTGACCACCCTTTGGTTTTAGACTTTCCTAATGAGTCAATATTCACACTGGACATGGGAGCAACATGGAGATTATATTTTGATGGCTCACATACTAATAATGGATCAGGTGCAGGTATATTATTTGTTACCCCTCAAGGTGATACAATCCCTAAATCTTCCGAGATAGCCTTCCTGTGCACAAATAAAATTATAGAGTATGAAGCCTTGTTGACAAGATTGCGTATGGTAATTATGTCACCAAAAAGTGCAACCTTTGACACTTTTTCACTCATTTGGGCCTTTTCCCTTAGATTTTGGCCTTGTTTTGCTTAGATCTAATGTTGTAATGTGGCCAAAACATTCACATTAGGCTTGAACGCTTGCAAATCAACAAATAACCTAACAAAGTCTTACAAAGGTATTATGAAGTGTTGTAACACATTTCCTCACTTTTCTAGGATATTTCTACAATAGTTCACCTAAATTACCCCTTCCTAAGCCTTAGTATAAAGTGTTGTAAGGTGTTGTAATTGACCCTTGCACTTTTCTAGGCTTGTCATCACTAATTCAACCCTTTTTAAGGTTAATTTTTCCCCTTAATGTACTTTTAGGCCCGACTTAAGTGTGTTTTGGGAGGAAAACCTGATAATCATCATTAAACACCACTTAATCCCTAACCACCACTTGAAAATTTCCAAGTGGACTAGGTCGCCACCTTGGGCGACCTAGTCCCTTTTTACATAAATTTCAAATTTAAGACAAAACACCTAACAAGAATTTGCATCCAAAACCCTAAGGTCGGCCTATCATGTTACATTTTTGGGAAAATTAGGGTTTAGCTTGTATAAATAAGGCTTTTCATTCTCATTTCACCCCTCTAGCATCATTTCATCTTCACAAGTACTCTTGCATCCAATATTCACAAGAAAGCATTTGAGCACAAGGCATCTCAAGCAATCTCCATTGGAGATGGTTCTTGCTTGTTCCAAACTTCAACAACTAAAGGTTTGGTGAGTGTTTGTATTGGCTTTATCGTTCCACCATATTTCCTTTCATTGTTTCTCATTTTGGGTTTAGTTACCATCAAAGGGGTTTGACTAAGGAAAACCCCTATCCTCTAACCCTAACATTTCCTTTGTCTTTACATGTGTTTTGTAGGTTGTATGCAGATTTGGCAAGGTAGAAAGTGTTGAAAGGGTACCATCATTCCATTCAAGTCAACTCAAATCATCAAACCCTAGGAGAAGCAAAAGGATAACTTGTAGGTCATTTTCTAAAGATTTTGACATGAGCATTTACAAAAAAGATGAGTGCAAGTGGGAACCCATAGAATTAGACTTTGCATCTTCCAAAAGTACCAAGAGGACTATGTCGCCATCATTGGTGACCTTGTCCCTGTACCGAGCCTAAAAAAGGGTTTTGACTTTTTTTGGTCACCCTTTTTCCTGAAACCCAGTCTGGTAGATTTTCCTGGTAGAAGGAATAGGTCACCCATTCTAGCGTAAGTATCGGGTGATCCCACAATAGTGGTTTATAATTTCTGGCCAAACTAGACACTAAAATTATTATTTTTAACTAAATCTTCACATTCGGGCACCTATAGTGGCTAAACTATGAGGAATTTGAAGATGATGCAAACTAAAGTCTCGTCACATTTTGTTTGTAGATTCTAAAAATATTTTTTTCAAAATTTTTGGAGGAAGATTGCACTTCTTTTTCCATCTCCCATGAAAACTGGTTTTTTTCAGAAAACAACATTTTAAAAAAGTGACGCTCACCGTATACAACATAATTTTTTTTGTATGAAGGATAAAATTCTATTTTTTTCAAATTTAGATTTGTAGCTACGATATCTAGCACTTTAATTTGGTCTCATAGTTTTTTATTTAATATTTTTTCCTTAATATAGTTTCAAAGTCAAATCAATTGCAATTCAGACATAGGTGGACTGTATACAACATAACATTTTTTGTATGTATCGAAATTCAATTTTTATTTATTTTAATGGATCAAGGATATCAATACCCAACACAAACATATTTAAAAATATATATTTTGATAATTTTCTATTTTTCCACATGTGTAAAACAAAGAGCTTGATTTTTCAGTGAAAAACCTATGTTTAATAAAACTAAAAAAACACATACATAATAAAACCAAAATATATTAAAATTATATTCGTGGGATAGATCATTTCAAGGAATACCATAATCATTTGAAATAGATTTTAAATGAATTTATTTGATCCCCCAAAAGGTAAATCAAAAGTGTTTTTTTATCAGCATTTTGATAGGTGTAAAGGAGACTCATTTATAGGTATGGTTTAAAACTAGTGAGGTTCTATCCAAGGGGGTTTGATCTAAGGTGGTTTGATCAAAGCCTCTTAAATTGGAATCCTTAAAATGGAAATTTTAAATGCTTAAATAATTATATTTTCTAAAAATATGTGATTTCAGCAAAAATTAGTTCCTCTCAAAAATTGTAAACTAGCTTTGTGGGATCACCCTATCCCTATGCAGATTTGTAGCAAGTTTTAGGTCATTCCAATGCTCCTCTTCTGCAAATTTCCATTCCTAGGTGCACAATCTCTATACTTTCTAGTTTCTTTCTAATATTGCATACATTTAGGTCATTTAGTTTAACTTTCATTAGTTTACATTACTTTGTTTACATTCCTTAGTTAGATTAGTTTCATTTCATTTCAACATCTAGCCACACCACACACACACAAAAAAGCCTCATCCAAACCCTACCCTTTTGAATGCCACCACCAAAAAGAACATATCACTAAGGTGAAAGAGTGTCATTCCTAAACCAAGTGATCCTAGGTGAAAAACCCTAGGGGCCTAGTAAGGGGAATCCTCTTTCCCTTTTTAGCATAACCATTTGGTTGTTTATTTTGGTGAACCCGACCGTAGACCAATAGTTAATCTTCTGATTTTTGCATTTCATCTTAGGAAAAAGCTTGTATTGCATTAGGATTTTCGCATTGTTTACATCCTAGGATTTATCAAAAAGTGCATTAGTAAAAACTTCATGCTAGATTACATTTTTTATTGAATTTTTCATTATAAAAATACAAAAAAAAGTTGCATTTCCATTCTCTATTGACATCAACAAAGCATAAAAAGAATAAAAACTAGCTAAAATTTCTTTAAAAATTCAAAAATAGCACTACTGGGACTAGTTCGCCACACTGGGTGACCTAGTCCTCTTGCACCATTCACTCTGTAATTCTTGGAAATTTTAAAGCATTTTCTACATTTCAGATCTCTAGTTCTAGATTTTTGTTTTTTGTTCCAAAATCTTAGTTACAAGCAGTTTAGTCTCTTTTGTTTACATTGAATTAGCATACACCCTACCCTTAGCTAACTTTGTATGCACATTTGGTGTTCTCTTGTTGATATCATAGTGAGATGAATGTCTAGAATCATGGTATCTAGCAACAATACTCTTGTTGTAGATCTTGGGATCTCTCAAGCTTCTACTCCTAGTATCAATAATAGTGCACTAGGTTTAGAGACCATCCTTAGCAACTCTTTGCACCTAGGGGACACACATGGTGAAAAAAAAACTGATGACCTCCCAAATGACAATCTCTTTCACATCCATGTTGATTTAGCCAACCTTCAACATGAACTAAGCCTTGAGAACATATCTGCCACTGCCATCCCCACCATAGAGAACCTTCACTGCTTGCTTGACCATAATGATGGCCTAGGTGTTGTGAAGAAGATAGTAGAAATATACTAGAAACATGCCTCTTCCAAACCTAAGGTATCTCACCCACCCACTTCTGTTGTTGTCCAAGGAGGACCTTCCACTCCTCCCCCTTCAACCATAGCTTCCATCCCCACTTATGCATCTCCCAGTGTGACAATAACTATCCAACATATTAGTAATATGGTACCTTCCCTTGGTATTCCTGCTAGAATTTCCACTTCCCTTGTGGAATCACATCCCTTAACCTCTTTCACCATACCTCCCATTACCAGCCCCTTCACTTCCCCTTCCACTACATTCACCCCATCACATCTTTCTCTTCCACCTAATAACACTTATACCAATCCCCTTATCATGCATCTTTTTCACACTATCACCTCCATGCAACAAAAAATCTCCACCATCCACCAAAGCCAACATGGTTCCCCTACCCACCACGTCTATAGCAATCCATTATCCTTAGACATCCTATGCACCTCAATACCACAGGAAATCAAAATTCCAAGATTTGAGAAGTACGGAGGGAGGGGTGACCCTTCTAATCACATTAATTCCTATACTACCTTATGTAGTGAATTTTCTCTTGATGACAAGTTTCTCACTAAACTATTTCCTAGGACCCTCAAAGATGTCGCCTTGGACTATTTTTCATCCTTACCAAACAATTCTATTATTTCATTCAATGAACTAGTGGATGCCTTCATCAGCCATTTTCAAGTCCATATGACCCCTAAGAAAACCTTGGCCTATCTCATGGGATGTAAGCAAGACACTAACGAGAAGATAACCACTTTATCTCTCGTTATCAGGCACTTTATTCCTTAATTGAAGTCAAGATACTTGATACACATCTGCAAAATATGTTCACTGAAAACTTGCTCATACCTCTCCAAGACAAGCTCACCCTCATGAAGTTCCTGTCTTTCATGCACTTGTGCCAAGCGCTCTGTGATTATCACAACTCCACTAGTAGTCGTGATATGCAATCCACTTCTAGTAGAGTGGAGAAGTCCAATGCTTCCACCCAACCCAACTCTCAAACATTTTAAAAACCAAACAAAGGGTTTTTACAATTTAACCCTTCTCCCCAAACCCCTCCACCTCCTAATAACCAAGTGGTCGTCGGTAGATCTATCGTGCCCTTGACTTATGGAGATCTTAAATGCACCTTCACACCTTTACCTGATACGCTCCATAATACCATGACCCAATTGCTCCAACAGCAAATGGTATCCCTACATCTTGTCCATGCACCTGATCCCAATAATCCATTACCTCCATCCTATAACTTCATCGCTTATTGTTGCTTTCATCGACAAAATGGACACGACACTGAACAATGCAAGTGTTTCAAGCACCTTATGCAAGACCTAATTGATTCAGGTCATCTATCCATTGTTGGTATCAATGTTAAGGGAAATAAGTTAGTTGCAACCCCAAACCAAAACTTATAGATTTTTACCAATCCTATGCCTAAACACAATGTTTCATTTGTCAAAATGAGCAAAAATTCTCACTGATGCTATGAATGTTGAATCACAAGATGCTCATTCTGATTCGCTTCTAATGGTAATCCATGTCACACCTATAAATGAAATGGTAGGCACGATTTACGTCATCCATCATATGGGCCAAAACAAAGCAGCTCTTGAGATTACCTTTTCACCTTAAGATATACTTAGAAATCTTCCTGATGGTCTGCTCTACATAGCCAACATAATTAATGATAAGCCCACTAATGGGATACTCATAGATCCCACCTATGGGGAGAATGTGATCATAGAAGAATTCTTGGTACTACATGATATGTCTCAAGATGTTTATGATAAACCTACTGCATGGATTAAAACACATCAAGGTTTTGCATGTCCTACAATCAGATCAATCTCTCTACCATTACAGATAGGTCCTAAGATATTGGATGTTACCTTCTTTATCATACCACAATCAGACCAATTTCATTTGCGACTTGGCCACCCATGGCTTCATTCAATGAAAGTGGTCTCATCTATTATCCACAAATATGTGAAGTTTCTCGTTGACAATGAAATATTCATTGTTCACCATAGTGGCTTCAATCCTTTATCTTCCAAAGGAAGCTTCTCTTTGGAAGCCTTTTGGCCTACACCCATGGAACCCATCACCCCTAGACGAGATTTATTTTTCATTGCATATCAAAATTTTAAGGCAAAGAAAATCTTTGAGTTATCCCTTTGGAACATTCCTCCATCTACCTCTAAGAAACCCATCCTTGATGAGGCTATGTTGCAATCTAACTTTGACCCGCCTAATCAGACCACACCTGAAACATCCTCCACCTCCTCCAAGAAGCCTCACGATCATGACAACAATTCCATTTTACCTCCTCACATAAAAAAATTGTATAAAGCTAAGGAGAAAGTGGATGAACCACCTATGATTCCTCTCATTCCTCCCACTAGGGATGACAAGAAACCTATGGTGGACTTGCCCGCTCCTTCTCAAATGCCCCTTGACAAAAAAACCAAAAGGAATAAAGAAGCTAGGGAGCGTAGGCGTCGTCATCATGCTCTTTCTCACCAATCATGTGATGAAGAAAATATTGACAATCATAACCCACCTATGCTAGAAGTAGTGCTTGACAACCCTCCTCCTTCACCCCCACAGCCTGATCCAATGCCTCCATTACCACTATTATTGCATCCTTCAGCTAATATTATCCTTCGCCCTCCTTTTTTCATTAATCTAGATGATAATGAGGAGGAGAATGCTAGAATAGATGAAGAAGTACACCAGACTTTGAATTCACTCTTCTCCTCTTCCATGAGAATTCATGATAATTCTCCCTAGACAAGCATTGATTTGGATGCTAGTTCTGCAATTGTTGTTGTCCCTCTCGCTATTCAACCACCTAAATTTTATATTGAGCAAGATTGGGAGGTGGATGAATTTCTTGATGAGTGACAAGCATTTTCCTAACTAGTTTCTTTTCTTCTTTTTATTTTGCATGTTTTCTTGTAATGTGCTCCCCGTACTGCTCTCTTTGATGTTTTCTCTCTCTTTGTACACTTCTTCCATTTATATCTTGCTTTTTCTATATGTTGTATATTCATTTTGATTTTTTTCGCTTGTTCTCTTCCATTTTGGGATGATGCAAGGCATTGAGACCGCAATGTCTCCTTCATGTTGACCCAAAAGGAAGCCGCTTTTCCTTTTCACCCTTCATTTTCTTTTTTCCTTCCCTGTGGGGATGATGCAAGGCATTGAGACCGCAATGTCTCCTTCATGTTGACCCAAAAGGAATCCACTTTTCCTTTTTTAGATCTTCATTTTATTTTTTCCTTCCCTATGGGGATGATGCAAGGCATTGAGACTGCAATGTCTCCTTCATGTTGACCCAAAAGGAAGCCCCTTTTTCCTTTTCACCCTTCGTTTTCTTTTTTCCTTCCCTGTGGGGATGACGCAAGGAATTGAGACCATAATGTCTCCTTCATGTTGACCCAAAAGGAAGCCCCTTTTCCTTTTCGCCCTTCATTTTATTTTTGCCTTCCCTATGGGGATGATGCAAGGCATTCAGACCGCAATGTCTCCTTCATGTTGACCCACATGGAACTCTTTTCCTTCCATTTGAGGATGACACAAGGCATTAAGACTACAATCACTCCTTCATGTTGACTCAAAAAAGGCTCTTTTTCTTTGTCTTTTGTTGTCCTTTTGGGGATGATGCAAAGCATTAAGGGATTCTATGTCTCTTCCATGTTGACCCAAAAATGACTCTTTTTCTTTTGTTTTCGCTCCCTTTGTGTCCTTCTTCCCATTCTACGTATTTGGGGGAATGATGATAGTTCCACGCTCTCTACACAATAATTGCAGCAATGAACATACTGACCCCAAATCCATAGATCCCTCATGTGTTTGTGGTTTTTCATTTTGGGGGCAACCCCCTTTTTCTCTTTTCATTTTCCTTTTTTCTTTTACATGACACACAACCTCCCTTGGAAACATATCATTTGGAAAAGGGTTTCCAAAGATGGTTCTCATGTCCTTTTCCTTTCTCTACTTTAAAGCAATTTCTCACAAAACGGTGTGTGGCAATTCCTTTAAAGTGGGGGCATACATTGACATTATTTATTTTTGCATTTTCCTTTCTTCGCCCTTGGCTCCTAGTGCAACCTTATTACTTCATATGATGTGTTGCTCACTTTTTGGATGACATTGGGTGTAATGTCCTTCATGAAAGTGACTTATCTTAGCATATTACATTCCTCTTAGTGGCTTGATGCAACACACTGCATCCCCTAAATTGTGAATTTTCTATTCTTTGATTGGTCATCTCTTGGAGACATTAGATACAATGTTCCCTAAGTAAAAGACCTCACATGAATCAAATAAGACTCCTTCAAACACTTTCTTTTTGCATTTTACATTCTGGGCCACCTTGCATAACACAGCTTGCATACCTATGGTCCCTTGTCTTTTGTGTTGCCTTATCAAAGTTGTCAAGAGGTATAAAATTTGTATGCTTGAGCGGGAAGCCCAACTAGCGGCATGAATTTCCCCATAGCCAACTTTTTGTGTGAGAGTGCATACCAACCGAGTGTATGTCTCTCACCTCTTTGGCATTCTCACCCGATGGACAACCGAAAGTCTCATCGGCCCAGAGTGAGTACGCCTTTCCTTTCGGACAAATAGCCTAGATCTGATCCACAACTAGCTTGAAAAACGGTTGAAGCTTGATCCAACTTTCCCTATCTCTTCACCTTTTCACATCACCTTCTTCTATGATCTTGGTTCTTATGTTTGGTTTGCCATGGGATCTTGATCCTGGGGGCTTGATCATCCCTCTTAATTGAAGTCATCTCATCTTACTAGTATGAATACATTGGATCCCTCTCAACACTCATGACTTGGCTACTTTAGTGTGAGTTTGAAGCAAGTTCATCCTCTCACTAAAGTGGGGGCTAAATGTGTCACCAAAAAGTGTAGCCTTTGACATGTTTTCACTCATTTAGGCCTTTTCCTTTGGATTTTGGCCTTGTTTTGCTTAGATCTAATGTTGTAATGTGTCTAACACATTCACATTAGGCTTGAATGCTTGCAAATCAAAAAATAACCTAACAAAGTATTAAAAAGGTGTTGTGAAGTGTTGTAACACATTTCCCCACTTTTCTAGGACTTTTCTACAATAATTCACCTAAATTACCCCTTTCCAAGCCTTAGTCTAAAGTGTTGTAAGGTGTTGAAATTGACCCTTGCACTTTTTTAGGCTTGTAATTACTAATTCAAGCCTTTTTAAGGTTAATTTTTCCCCTTATTTTACTTTTAGTCCCGACTTAAGTGTGTTTTAGGAGGCAAACCTAATAATCATCATTAAACACCACTTAATTCCTGATCACCACTTGACATAAATTTCAAATTTAAGACAAAAACGTAATGAAAATTTGCCTCCAAAACTATAAGGTCAGCCTATCATGTTGCATTTTCAGGAAAATTAGGGCTTATCTTGTCTAAATAAGGTTTTTCATCCCCATTTCACCCCCTAGCATCATTTCATCTTCACAAGTACTCTTGCATCCAATCTTCACAAGAAAGGATTTGAGCACAAGGCAACTCAAGCAATCTCCATTGGAGTTGGTTCTTGCTTGTTGCAAACTTCAACAACTAAAGGTTTGGTGAGTGTTTGTATTGGCTTTATCCATCCACCATCTTTCCTTTCATTATTTCTCATTTTGGGTTTAATTACCATCAAAGGGTTTTGACTAAGGAAAACCCCTATCCTCTAACCCTAACATTTCCTTTGTCTTTGCATGTGTTTTGTAGGTTGTATATAGAATTGGCAAGGTACAAAGTGTTGAAAAGGGTACCATAATTCCATTCAAGTCAACTCAAATCATCAAATCCTATGAGGAGCAAAAGGACAACTTGTAGGTTGTTTTTTGAAGATTCAGACACGAGCATCTATAGAAAAGGAAAGTGCAAGTGGGGACCCATAGAATTAGACTTTCTAGGTCACCATCATTGGTGACCTTGTTCCTATACCAAGCCTGAAAAAGGGTTTTGACTTTTCTAGATACCCTTTTTCCCGAAACCTAGTTTGGTAGATTTTCTTAACAGAAGGACTTGGTCGCCCATTCTGGCGTAAGTGTCCATGTGTAGATTTCCAACAAGTTCTAGGTCATTCTAGTGCTCCTCTTCTGCAACTTTCCATTCCCAGGTGCACAATCTCTAGACTTTCCAGTTTCTTTCTAGTATTGCATACATTTAGGTCATTTTGTTTAGCTTGCATTAGTTTACATTAATTTTTTTACATTCCTTAGTTAGATTAGTTTCATTTAATTTCAACATCTACCTACACTACACACACACAACACAACCTCATCCAAACCCTACCCTTTTGAATGAAATCACCAAAAAGACCATATCACTAAGGTGAAAGAGTGTCATTCCTAAACCAAGTGCTCCTAGGTGGAAAACCCTAGGGGCCTAGTAAGGGTAATCCTCTTTCCCTTTTTAGTATAAGCTTTTTGGTGGTTTAGTAATAAAATGGTAAATCAACAGTCTACGGGTCTTCAGTGATTCATAATTGGTCATTCGACAAGTCAATGATGACTATGATACTAAGGATGAGAAATTGACCCCATACAAATGAATGGTTGATAGCTTTAAGTAGTACTTTGTAAACATCTCCTTTTTCCAAGTACCACGGGTTCAAAATAAAGTAGTATATACCATGGCCACTATTGGGTCTCTTTTAGATATTCCTAACAATTTGTCATAGTATGAGTTCTTAGTGGAACAACTGTTGGTCCCTACCTTTGATGTCCCTGATTATGAGATGGTATGTGATCTTGCTGGCCCTAATCCCCCTTGGTACCAAGATATCTATAACTACTTACATTCCTAGACCCTACCACTTGACCTCTCCAACAATTAGTGAAAGTCCTTCATCCGCAAAGCCACTCGCTACACCATCATTGGTGATACCTTATATACACATAGAATTGAAAACACCTTACTCAGATGTCTCGACACTAGTGAAGCATAAACTACCTTATGTGAAGTACACAAAGGTATATGTGGAGCCCATTCTAATGGTCCAACCCTAGCTAAAACGATCATGCAATTGGGATACTACTAGCCTATAATGGAGCATGATGCCTATCACTTTTTGCATAAATTTTGATAGTGCTAGATACACAGAGGCCTCATTCATGCACTTGCACAGGAGTTGTAGCCCATCACTTCACTTTGGCCCTTTGCCTAATGGGGACTTGGCCTCATAGGAAAAATTCATCCCACCTCATCAAATGGCCATAAATTCATTATCACCACAACTGAATACTTCATGAAATCAATTGAAGCCATCCCTATGACATATATTACCAGTAAATAAATCTCTATATTCATCCTCAATTACATCGTATGTCGGTATGGTGTCCCTCAAACCGTCATCACTGACAATGGTCGTCCCTTCAAAAATTAGGATGTCCATGAGTTATGTGAGAAATTCCACATTTAGCATCACTTTTCCATGCCATATTACCTGCAAGGAAACAACCAAGTTGAGACATCCAATAATACCATAATCAAAATTCTTAAGAACACTGTTAATGATCCTGGCCATGACTGGCACATTCAACTTAACCTTGCCCTATGGGCATATCTCACGAGCATCTGCACACCCACTGGCACCACTCCATTTTCCCTAGTATTCAGTTCAGAGGCTATCCTTCCCATTGAGGTTGAAGTCTCCTCCCTACGGGTCTCCATGAAAGGGCTTATTGATGATAAGGAATATCGTATATCCCAGTTGCATGAGTTAGATTTTTTTGACGAACACAAACAGTGGGACTTGACTCATCTACAGGAATATCAAAACCATTTTTTCTGTAGTTACAATAAAAGGGTTTTATTAGACACTTCGACATCAGTGGCTTAGTGTTGATGGAGAATCTAAAAATTCACATAGAATGTGAGAAACCCGACAAATTTGAGACCAACTGGCTGGGTCCATATGCCATAAAAACATATTTTGGTTCTGGTGCTTATCAGTTGTCCACACTTGAAGGGGAACCTTTGTTAGAGCCTATCAACAACTTGCACCTACTCAAATTCTATACATAGCTTCAGAGAGCCATGCTAAAACCATAAAAATACAAAAAAAATTGAAAAATCAAGAAAATCGTTACCTTGATGAAAACTTGGTAAATAGGCATCTTGGTGACAACAAATTTTTTATTTAAAAATCATGAAAATAGCAAAGAGAAATAATCCATCCAATAGTGAAAACCACTTCAGTGGCGCTTTGGATGAGTACCATGGTGAAAACCTAGAAAATAAGCACCATGTGTAGTTAGTCTCTGCTCCACCATCTACTCACTCTACTTGGTCTTCCACCCTCCTCCCTCATACTGCCTTTAGTCTCTATTATCTCTCATTTGACATCCATAACAAGCCCTACTCATCTTTATCATGACTTTCAAGCAGTTGACATCTTGTGTTCTTTCTCCTCCATCTTTCGTCCATGGTTAGTCCTAGACCTGGCTGGGGGCACATTTCCTAACACCGGGCCTCATTAGACTCTACATTTGTCACTAGAGGTTCAAATATTCAAAAGAACAAAAAAGCTCAAAACATTCCAAAAATCCAAACAAAAATCAACACATGTGGAAAATACAAAAACAACCAAATAACTTTCAAAATCCCAAAAATAGAGTTAGAGTCAGTCAAGTCAGTCTTTTTCATTGTCGAACTATGTTGGCTCTGCGACTGGACATAGGCAAGGCCATTTTCCAATGTGCCCCCAAGGTATTAAGTCAATCCTTTAGGCATTGTCAAATCATATCATGATTCAACCCTTTGTCATTTCAACAAATTCAAGATTCATCTCAAACTACAAGGTCTCTAAGTGCACGACGTAGGAAAGGTCATTTGTTGATGAGCCCTCAAGGCCACCTAGGTCAGTCCTATAGGGTTCGTCGTTTCAGTCAAATAAGTCGGACATAGTCAACCTTAGACATAAGACAGTCATTTGAACATCAACATTCAAATCATGAACCAACAGACAACATAGTCCAGTCAGTCATCAAGTCAAACATCAATCAAATTGCTAGAACAATGTCGACCTAGTCACTTTATGGTCCCCTCCAAGATGTATCCTTCTTAGCATTGGGCCCTGTTAAAATTTCATTTTCCTTTTCAGGATGTGTCTTTCCTAACGATAGGCTCTGTCACATAGCCGTTGGCCTTTTCAGGATGTGTCCTTCTTGATGACAAGCATCATCAAACTGTCAAAACTATCACACTATCAAATCATCAAACTATCAAACCGTCAACTAATCAACCTTCGACAAATAAATATTGGCAAACATATCGAATGGCTGTTGATTTTTCTCATCGATTTTATCTTATCTTTCTATTGTTTTATCTCTTGGTCATGTTACTAGGTACCTCAAGGATGTCCCATGAAGGATTTAGAGGTGCGATGACATCTCATGACCTATTTTTCTTTGATTGTTGTTTTTGGTGTGTCTTGACAAAAGGACTGGGGCAACTTAGCCCTTAGTATGAGTTAGGACATTCCTTATTTGTGACTATCTTCTTTTCACAAGTGGATGACCTTGCACACCATGGTCTATGTCATACCATGGTGTTTGTTGTCCATTTGTCACATGTTACTGCCCAATGATGATTATGCAACACCTATTATGTTATTTGGAAAAATATTGAAGTATTCCTTTCTCATCCTCATATCCTTGTCTTCGGCACTAACATTTCTTCTATTCCTTCATCCTCTAGTCTTCTCCTCCATTTTGAGAGCACACTTGTGTTCTTTGAACCCGCCTGTTTGCTCGAGGGGGCATACCACTACCTCCTCATCATCCTTCTTCTCCCTACTTTCACACTAGGGCATATTTTTTACTTGTTTTATTTGACATAACATGATAAACTGCATTATGTCAAAGAGGAGCAAAATTTAGACACATAAAAATCTTCTAGACCCAAACCATATTTTTCTATGATGACAATGCTTCTCCCTCACCTAAAATTAAATAATTACTATTAATTATTTAATAACATTACCATTTATCCTTCAATTAAATAAAATTAATTATTTAACCCACTTTCCATCCCACTAAATAAATAATTATTTATTGCCTTCAGTCTTATTCCCATTTATGAATTAAACTATTATTTCCCAAAAGTCAACTTTCCTCCATAAATTAAATAATTTCTATTATTCCAACTACCTTTTTTTCTCCACCATTGATTTAATTGCTTTCAATTAAATCTCAATCTTTCATTTCAAAGCTTTCCCTAACTTTGACCTAATGTTTCCCTAACCCTAATGCTTCTCATCACATTGAATTCTAGCCTTTGTTCTTAGGGCTTTGCCAACTTCTAATCCTAGCCATCCATTGTCAATTTGGAATTCTTTAAAAGGCTCTCTCTCAAGCCATTTTAGACAGATTGAGTTATTTTTCAGCAATTGAGACACACATAGCATATTTGAGAGCTTTGAGTACTTGAGTACACAATACTTAAATATCTTGCTTGGCCTAGTCATAGGTTATAGTTGCGCTTCAATCTAAGGGAAATTATACAATTTATAGCAAGATGCAGAAGGCCAATGGAGGTCATTCAATGGAATCCTGAAAAACCATGTGATATTGTTTCAATATTTTTTGTTTCTTGCTTTCCATTGTGCTCTATTGTTGATTAGGGATTTAGTTAATGCTACTTGCAATTAATCAGAAAAATATTTCCCTAATATAGCTTCCATTTTATTATTTCATCATAAGGTTTAATTACCTAAACGAGGTTTCACCAAGGCAAAGCCCTATTCTCTAACAATCAACAAGTTTTTCTCCTCTTGAATGTGTGTCTACAGGATTTAGGTTGAAGAGAAAGATTTGGAGAAAAATTGTCAAAGTTGTCAAGTTGCAAAGTTGGAAGAACATGAAAAACAAGGCTACATGATTTTTTTTCAGATTTTCAGGAGCTAAGCACCGAGGAGTTGGAAGTGTAGACATCAAGGAACAAAACTCAGATCTCATTTTTCAGAAACCCTAACAGGGAACCATTCACCACTAAAGACGAATGAGTCCTCGGTGGCCTAAAAAATGCAATTTTTCAACAAGGTACACATTGTTTTAGCCTCTCAAAACTTCCCTCATTGTTGCTATAACAGTTAGGATTGATATTTTATTGTTATTTATGCATTTTAGCCCTCGTAATTGAGTGACACATCCCTAAGAAAAATAGTGGTTTATCATCTTGATCAGTTCATCTTCAGAAGACCCCTATTTTTCTATGTTTCAGCTATATTTAAGCATAACCTAAACCTTGTAGATAATTGGACCATTCTAATTGATATTTGAAGTAGTGCTTCTTCAATATTTGCACACAATTTATGTATATTTTTTTAAACCATAGTACATGGATTGGTAATAGTATATTGATACCCCTTTCCATACCTACACCTCTAACAAAGGATACAAGTTGCTTTATCTATATTTGCATATGGTTCAAAAGATGAATTCAAGATGGTCTCTTTAATCATTATCTTTTATTGGGTGAAACACTTCTAGATTGTCTAGAAAGTGATGGAGCAAGATTACATATTTTTCCTAGTGGCTATTCTTCCTTAGGCAATTAGTTAGCAATTTTTGGTGTGTCTAACCCACAATGCCAATTTTGTGAGCATTTTGATGCAATCAAGATTTTTTTTGTTTACACTCAAGTATAATTGGCTTGGTTATGGATTGATTACTTTTCAAGTTTCTTAGACCAAAGCTCTTTACATGAAATAATATTTGATTGATGATGGGGTTAATATTTTATTTAATTCACCCAACTATGGTACACTTTGAGGTTGGAGATTCTTTTTAGAATTTGGAAATATAAGGATGTTTCTACATTTGCTAATGTTTCTATTTATAGTATTTTTTTCTACTCACAAAAAGTCATTCATAGTTTGTAATGATCTTGTGTAGATTCAAGTCAATGCCAACAAAGTGGCCTTGGAGGTAGTGCACCACCAAACTCTTCATGATCATTGGAAGAATTCCTTATGCACTATGGTCAAGGTTATGATATCTTCCTTACTTATTATAGATCCACCTATTGTGGCTAGTGGCATAGATACTCTAACTTTGCTCAATGTCACTCACAAAGCCACCAGAGATGGCCTTGTCTACCATCAACTAAGTAACTTTCTAGTTGGTTGCCACCTACTCATTGATCACTTGGATCCTTACAATAACATAGATGGGACCCTCTTGAAGGTTATGATAAATTATGTTTGTAGGTTCTCACCATTTTACCATTGAAGAGTGATTCCCAATCTCAACTACACAAATTTCTAAATTTTAAGCCACAAGAAGTTGAAGACAATGCTCTTATTGATCCATCACCATAGAAGATATATTTCCATTGATCTAGAACCTATAGATGATTAAAAAGATTTGCGTCACAAAAGGTGTGAGGCTACCCAAATTACACCGTTCCCTTTGCCTCCCTTCCCTTCCCCTCCTCTCTCCTCCCCCCATATAAGATTTATAGCTTTAAATGCCTAGTTATACTTTCCTTCCTAAGTTTATTACTTAATAGACTTTTTAAAAGACGAAGTCGTATCTATTTCCTTTGATTTGCAGAGATCTATTTGATGAAGGAAAAGTTGCCGCTTATCAAAATTTAGAATTGTTGTTGCGCACTGTTAATTATTCATTCATTTATTCTACATCCTATGTTGATTACTTTGCGTTCTTTTATGCTATAAATAAGTGATGGCGAGTCCCCCCAAAAAAAGAAAAACACTAGTAACATCATACAAGATCTTCAAAACTACTCTTGTTCTTGCTAACCTGCGATTCCGGTCAATTGCATCGCTTTCGACATGCAAAGCACTCTACATAGCGAGCAGCAACTTGCTCATTCAAATTCAACTATACAAATTTCTTATTTGCTAAACACTTTCTGGATCTACTTGCTCCAGAAAATTGAAATCTTTGACATGAATGACTTATGTTTTGTTATAAATCAAATGAAAACAGAGTCCACAATTAGATTTGGTAAAACAAAGATCTGTACATTTTTTTTTCTGTTCTACAAAAATAGCCAGCAGTTTTGCGTGCTGGTTGAACAAAAATTACATACAAAATGAATATATTTTTTTGTCGGTTTTGTTTCAACTACGTAAAAAATACAAGCTTTTCATTGTATTTCCACCTAACACTCACATCCAGAAGTTACAGGAAGTAAAAATACAATTCCGCATACACCATTACCTTCACATTTTTTTAGAGTTACTACTTAGTAAGATGAGATTCTTTGCCTGGATAAACTCCTGAGGAGAACAAGGAACTCTCAGAATCCCCTCTTGTCTGAAACCAAATTCATCTTGGGCATCTTCCAGAATGGCCATAAAAAGCGGATGATTTAACAAGAAAATGGGTATTACAAAGCGGGTGAGCTCATTCTCCTTTCCCACCCGCACCGCCACACAACCCTTGGGAATATCTCTACGCCGCTTGTACGCTCTCTTTAACAATAACTTCAATCGTTCTGCAGTCATCACAAGCCACCGGCTTTTTAAGCTCTTCTTGTTCGAACTATCGCTGCCTAAAACTTCGGAGTCCAGAGCATTTGAGCTGCGCAGGCAAAGGCACCGTGAGAGAATTGACATGGCGCATAAATATGAACGGCGGATAAACAGAGAGAAAAGGAGGACAGTTGTGAGAGAATGTGAAGTTGTCCTGTGAAATTATATAAGATAGAACATGCCGCGTTCCGAAAATTAAATTAAACTCACTTTTTGATAAGACAACGCAACTGAAAGAAATGCATAGTGTTTGACAGAAGAGCAGTTGTTTGAGAAAATTTTATAATATCGAGGCCCATTTTCCTTTGTTTTGAGGATTGGAAGACATTATTTGGGCCTGGAACGCCCATGTGCTTTGGGATTTCTCAGTCTATCCCTTTTGTTAATACCATGTGCAGGTGAGCCTTTTCATACCTCCACTTTCTGTACTTCTCTGCTTATAAAAGTAAAGCGTTAATGAATCCTCACCTGACGCCGCTTCCACCTACTTAATTCTATGCTGGTGTTGGGACTTATGATGAAGTTTCCTCAGCAAAATTTTCACTCGTGTATAGAAGATACTGTTTTTTTCGGTTCAGTTAAAGCAAAATAATTATTAATTTTTTTTGTGTAAGGAGATATAAAATTGTAATCGATCACAATTTAACTTTTCCTTAAATGTTCGACACTTAGAATTCTTTTATATTTAAATAAAACATCTTTAAATTATTTAAAAATAATTATTGTTTTCATTTAAAAAAATAAAATATAAATATTTATATATAATAAAATTATGTTCAATCAATGTTAATAGTGGTATGGTATGATGGTTAAATTGGTGTGTTGCTATTCTTGTCATCAAGGTTCAAACCCCCTTGGGGTGTAATTGTTGAGATTAATTTGATTAAGAAGCTTCAACCAAAAATGTTATAAATAATTTATAGTATCAAAAAGCTTTGATTCATAAGTTTGTGGAAAATATTTAACAAACAAATATGAATTATACCTATGAAATTATTTAACAAACAAATATGAATTTAACCTATGAAAATGTTCTAACAAAATTATGCTAAGTGGAAAATATTTCCATTGATCAAATATATGTACATTTAGGAAAATAATATGAGAGACATACATTTAGATATTTTCTAGACAATGATGTGTTCTCTTTAAATAGTCAAGCCTTTGGATAGGTTGATTCAACCATGATGGCCAAAGATTGAAGAGATAGTCAACCATGCAATATAATGGTATAGGATGCTAGTGTAATGATGATTCAACATCTTTCCTTTTGTCCTTTTACGTATAATTGTTAATCTCCACAATACACACTTAATCATTAGATGATTCAAATGAATTAGAGTTGGTCATTAATCATGAAATTATTTAACAAATAGATATGAATTTTACCTATGGAAAATTTCTAACATAATTATGCTAAGTGGAAAAGATTTTCATTGATAAAATATATGTACATTTAGGAAAATAATATCGAGATACATGCATTTAGATATTTTCTAGACAATGATTTGTTCTCCTTAAGTAGTCAAGCCTTTGGATAGGTTGATTCAACCATGATGGCCAAAGATTGAAGAGATATACAACCATGCAATATAATGGGATAGGATGTTATTGTAATGATGATGCAACACCTTTTGTCCTTTTATGTATGATTTTTAATCTTCATGATACACACTTAATCATTAGATGATTCAAATGAATTAGAGTTGGTCATTAATCATGATTTATTTGGTTCATATTTACTAATGAAAGAAAAAAACTTGTCTTGAATTAAACTAGTAATCGCATCTTGATGTGCAATGGGTATGCTAAAAAGAGTGAAAGGTCAATTAGGAAAAAAATGGTCTATTTTTTGTACACAGTTATATAGTATGTGAGATCAGTTGATAGGCCATTTAGCCAATTATTGTATTTGTGCAAAAAAGGCCCAAACGAAGTAGTCATATCTTCAAATCAAGTATGCATCCACTTAAAGGGATCCTAACATGACTGAAACAAAACTTTTGAATCGAGAAGATAATTAAGCTTCATTACCAAGAGAGTCATGTTATGTTTGGAATAAGGAGAGAACGTGAGAGATAGAGGGGGAAGAGTGAGAAAGAGGGGTAAGGAGATAGAGATAGAAAGGAAGATAGAGATAAATATGGAGATGGTTATAGATATGTAGAAAAAGAGGGGTATGGAGAGAAGGAGAGGAAGAGAGAGAAGAGATGGATTGATAGAGATGAAAGAGATACATATAGATACAAAGAGAGAGAGAGAGAGAGAGAATAAGAAAGTAATCTAGATAGAAATATAATGATAGAGATACAAATTGATATATAAAGAGAAGTAGAGAGAGGGAGACATATAGGGATAGAGAGAGATGGAGAGATAATGAGATAGATATAGAGGGAGAGATGGAAGAAGAAATATGAAGAGATAAAGATAGAGAGCAAATAGATAGATATAGAGGTCTAGGAATATGGAAAGGTGGAGAGAGATGGATGAATAGAGAGGGATACATTTATATAGATAGAGGAGGAGGAAGAAAGATAGATGTAGAGATGATGGGTGTGTGCAAGAATTTTAGTCCACTTTTTGGCCAAAAAGTCTAAGTTTCTTCCCTAATTTTTAGAATTTGTCTCATTTGACCTAAAAATTTGAAGAACTTAAAGATTGAATCTTAAAAAAGGTCAATATACATGAAATGTAATACTCCGAGTCTAGTTTTAAAATATATAATTTATTTAATACCTAGATGATACATATTGATTTTCAATAGGCATGTCTAGAAACCATTTTTTAAAAATCACTTTTTTTTTACCATACCATGCATATGTACGCCATCCTTATTTTGACCTAAATAATTGTGTTTTTATGAATCCTTTTGAGAAGATATTTGTAACACACTGAAGAATGTGCATGTTATTTATTTATAATAGATAGAGAGGAAGGGAGAGGGAGAGAAACAAAGAGGATAAAGAGGTGGAGAGATATAGAAAGAGGGGGTGATAAGGAGAAAGGGAGAGAGAAAAAGCGAGGGAGACATAGAGATAGAAAAAGGGAGAGATGTAGAGATAAATATATTAGGAAAGATAGAGGAAGAGATTGAAAGAGATTTAGGAAGAGGTATGGAGATAGAGATAGAGAGATAGAGAATATCATATAGATAGAGATGGATATGGATATGGAGATAGGGATTAATATATAGAGAGGGACATAGCAAGAGAGGGAGAGAGAGATGGAAGGAGAGAAGAAGAGAGAGAGGTATAAATAAAGGTAGAAAAAGGGAGAGATAGAGAGATAAAATAAGAGAGGGGGAGATAAATAGGGATTACAAAAGAGAGTAAGGGAGAGATATAGGAAGAGGGAAAGAGAGAGAAGGATAGAGGGGATGAAAATTATAGAGAGAAATAGGTGAGAGAGGAAGAGAGAGATTGAGAGATAATCAGAAACATAGAGATAGAGAGGGAGACAAATATTTAAAAAGATCTATCTTTCTATTCCCATATATATATATAGATCCTCTATTTCTCTATTTTCTCCCTTATTCTCTATGTCTTATATCTATCTCCCTCTCACTTCTCTTGTCCTCTTTTTTTGTCTATCTATTTTTGTCCTTAAGAATGCAATGAGTACACTGAGATGTTTTAAAACTCAAATATCATATCCTTAATCAAATGGCATGTTACCCTAAACATAACTCATTAAAGACACATGCTATCATTAGATTGTTGGCATAAAACTACTTATCCAAAGTTAGTCTCTCTCTCTCTCTCTAACTTTTAATTTATATTTAAAGTTTGATTTAGGTTTTAAGTTATAAATTTATTTTATTATATAAATTAAAATTCAAAATCAAAATATAATTATTTTAAAATAACTAAACTTTAATAAGACAATTAATTTCAAATTATATTTATTCTCATAACTATTAATTATTATTTGTAATTTAATAAGAAGATATAAATAATTAAAATAAATTTATAACTTAAATCTAAATTAAAAAAAGAATAAACTAAATACAAAATCGAAATATATCAAAATGTAAATATTATTAAAATCAATAATTTTAAAAAATTAATAATAAATAATAAACTTATTAAGTTAATAAATAATTAAATAAAAATTAAAATATAATGTTAAATTCATCATAATTGAAATATTAATAAAAATATAATTCTATTTTTTTATTTCAAGCTTATGTTGTTTTCATTTCTTTGTTTTTAAAACAGAAAACCTAAATCATTTTAAAAATACAAATAGAGAAATTTATTAAAATTAAAATATTAATAAGATATAATTCTATTTTTTATCTTAATTTTATCAATATCTTTTCTTTTATTTTTTTTTAAAACAAAAAAATCTTATTAAATCATTTTAAAAATAAAAATAGAGAAAGACAAGATTGAGATTAATTGCATCCTCTTGCATCTTCCTTCTTAATTCTCAATGTGGATTTCAATAAGTTGGTGGTCCACAATGAATTCAAATTTAAAAGTTTGGAGTTAATATCCATGTGTACAAAACTCATCCGAGTTTACTCCATATGATTATTAATGATGTATAATATTTAATTTAAGAATTTATCATTGTTTTTCTATATATAATAGATATTAGATTTTCATTAAAGAAATTAACATTGAAATATGAAAAGATGTTCAATATAAATTATAAAAAAAATCGTAATCAACTATTTTATATAATAAATATTATAATCTAAGAAATAAAATATTTTGTTTATTAAATTATGAGTAAAAAATTACGATAATTTTAGAATCGAAATATCAAAGCACCTGGAGAAACATGATATACATAATACAATATTCTTATAAAATTCTACCTTCCAAAAATTTATAATTTGTTAATATTTAAATAATATTTGTCACACATAATTTATTATAATTTATTGATATTTAAATAATATTTCTCACACATAATTTACGTATAATTTTTTTATTATATATAGTTTTTATGGTGGAAAAATTCATCGCTATCACCGCCTCAGTTAAAATTTTTTAATATATTTTTAATAAAATCAATTGATGAATTTTCCTTCCATGAATTGGTGACGATGAATTTTTTTAGAGCCAATCTTTAGAACCAACTACAAAATAATAAAACAATAATATCACAACAAACAACACCAAATGAATAACATAATTCAAATGTAATTATTATATAGTTGATAAAACCTTTTAAAGAATCATTGAACAATGCACACAAATAATATATATTTTTGATAAAGTTCTAAAAAAATAATTGGAAAAAAAGGCTTTGGGCCCATTGAAAAGAAGCCAGAGAACAAAAATAACAAAAAGAAAAAAATAAATAGAGAAAATAACTTTTTGATGTGGTAGCAGGTGTTATGATGACTAGCACAGGGGCGTATGCCTGTGCTCATGAAGGGTATAGCTTTAAATCCTTTGTTTATGCTTCTTGATTTTTACACTGAATGCGTCCCCACGCTTAACATTTGTAGCCCTTTTGATATCGGACGATGCAGAACGGTGGAGAGCAAATCGCTTGTGATGGAATGCATCCCCATTGTTCATCAGTTTCCTCACCTATTTTCAGTCGTTCATCATTTTTTGACCATTTTGTGGTTGTCTCATATGCAGGTTGCATTCTATATGGGTGCGGCTCACATTTACTATGAATAATGCTATCTGCAAGTGGGGTGTCCAAATTGAATTAATGCATTGAGATGATATTTTTGCAAACCCTAAACAGTGAGGCTTGTCAGGCGAGGAGTGAAGCTATGTATTGTGCATCAGGGTTTGAAGCTATGTAGAAATGGCGGAGGTTGCAAATTTCTGTTGTGGTAGGGTTTCTCGGTCCATTTTCTCTCAACGGCATTGCTGACAGCAGGATACAATTTGTGTAGAATCTTGTAGGGTTTCTGAACTATGCACAGGCCCTACATAAAACGTTCACCTTTTTGATCTCTCAAGCTGAAGAACACGCTCGTACACCATAGCAACTTGCAAAGCTCTTTTCAGAGTTCATCTTCGTTGTGAGGTATAGTTTCTGGATGCCCTTTCTCTTGGTTAAGTTTAAAACCCTAAAGATTAATTTACTCATTCATATTGCTTTTTTGTTTCAAGATGTCTTGAGATTGATAGTACGGGTGATTATAGAAATCAATAGGATTATTATTTGTACTCAAACTTAGGCACAAATCATGACATATAGTTGCCACCTGAATTTCCTTCATTCTTCATGAATGCTTTAATTTTATGAAACGTATGAATGTTGGTGGTTTGCTGTGTTTTTTTTTCTCTGCCCCTTCACAGTGATCACTGATGTCACCAGTGACTCCTCCATTTCTTGCCCAGAATTTGATACTCAATGAGACCACCTTCTTTCTCTGGTACTCAGCTTTTATTGCGAAGACTTGAGAAGCATAGCATAAAATTCACCTATGGAATGGCTTTATATTTATGAATGTATGTCTCTTGACGACAAGTAGGGCATTTCACAATTCTTTTGGAAATATGTACAAGGACAAATCACTTTTTTTTGTGTTTTATTTCATTCTAAAACAGATTTGTTGTTATTATTGTAGTACCTAGTGTTAGATCCTTATTTGTTTCTTCACATGAAGATATTTTGAACTGTGAAATTAATTTTAGGTTCATTTGGTGGTTTAATTTTTTTTCTTGCTCTTGAGGTTATTTTTGTGATAAATTTCATGACAGAATTATTTAGTATTGAATGTATATCAGCTACTGTTGAAGTTGTAAATGCAATGATTGCCAGAGCTATTTTCACATAGAGTGGACAGTAAAGATCAAATCATCTTCATTTATTAAACTTAATACAATACATATTTCTTCACAGTTTTGTGCCATTATACTGTCTCTTGTACTTTAAAGACCATGCAAAATTCAAGTGATAATGCTACTAGCTGAACTCCTTGGTTTCTCTTCATTGTCAATAAATCTACTATTAAATACTCAACATATATCAAAATGAAGGGCACAAATAGAAATCTCAATGCAAACCCACAAAACTTCCGATATCCATGAGGTAATGCTATCTAAGAATAGAAAAATAAAATTTGGGGCCTATGTGGGCTTGAAATTCTCAAACATAGACACCCACCAACTATCCTTGGCATTTGCAGTGACAACTAATTGATTGTCCTAGAGAGGCATAGTTCTGCAACTGAAAGACTTTTTTGGAGTAGAACTTGATATTCAAGTTAACATAACTAATTAGCCAAATAAATTACTTGAATGGGCTCTTAATAGAAACAAAAACCTAGAAAAAGAACATACAGTCCTTTATTTTTTATAGTTATATTATTTAGGTATTACTAAATATGACACCAACACGTTTTCATTCCCTTTTCACAGTGAATAGACACTACTATAGAATTTCTTAATGCTTGCAATAGATATTACAACTCATTCATACATAACGATTAAAAATTTACAAAAAATTACAAATAGTATAAATATTACAGAGGGAAAAAGGCCAAATTCTGCAAGGAAGTACTGTGGAAACACATTTCCTAAATTAGGCTTTGTGTCTGTTATTGCTAAATAAACAAGAAGACCTTGAAAATAGAAACCTAAATACATGCATGTCCCGTAGTGAAACAGTCCAAATGAACTTGAAAAGCCGAATAAACTACACTATGATTTATATGGATGAAGCTTTAAGTGAATGGAAGATGATTCAGGAATCATCTCAGAATGACCCCTGCTATTATAAATTAGATTTATAATCACCAGAAAAGAAGTGTAAGTACCTTCTACAACATCTATAGAAGATTATGGGTTTGTATCTATTCCCGCCACTTAACCTACCTTGAGGTACTCTCCTTACCCTTTGGTCCATTGGATCATATGGCTATAAGTTAAAACTAAACCCATTATGGGTTTGTATCTATTTAACTGGAATACTCATTTTGTATTTGTGCAACATTATTAAGTTTTCTGAATCAACCTACCTTTAAATTTGAGCTTATATTAAATATATCCTTGTACATACACACATCTTGCAATAATGATGCTTCTCATACTACCATAAGTTGAATGTTGGACATATTCTTTCCTTCATTGTATAGCAGTCATTTTCATGTATTGGCAACCAGAAACATAAGAAGATTTCTTTGGCAACTCTACAGCCAGAAGATTTATCTCAAACAAATTTCTTTGGCTTCCTAGGATACATACATGGTGCTCAATTATAATACTAATTGGTTTACATTATATACATGCAAGAAATCATTAGATGCAAAGGACAATGATTTTTCAAGATGAGTTTGTCTGATTTCTTGTCAAATTGTTGTGGCTGATAAATACATCTTGTAACATCTTTATTGATTTTATATCCACTAATTGTTATCAAACAGTAAACTTTCCAATGATGTGGCTTTTACCCCTTTATAGGATTTGCGAAAGCATATCTATTTATAAATTTATGTATATGTATTCTTTCCTACATCTTTATTTGTTTCCTTGGTTTTCCTTGGTTAGAGACAAATTAGACCATTACCAGTATGTGTAACATAATTTTACTCTATTCTGCATGGAGTCTATTGTTTATTTAATATTCACAAAATAAAGAAGGATAAAAAGGATAGAAGAATTGTTCAATATTTGCAAAGCTAAGAGGATAAAATGACTACAAGATTTACTACTTTACACTACATAGATGTAAGGAATTGTTGATTGTATTTAAAATTTGAAATATATTGCATTAACCACTGTGGTTGACCAAGATTTGTATTTCATATAGCATAGAGAAATGAAAGATAAATGGGAATGAGCCAAAATGATACTTTCAAAGACACCTAATTTAGATAATTATTAAACACAGTAGATAACAAAGAGTTGAAGCTAGTGAAATAACTAGAATATAGTCTCATAACAAAAAAAAATTCAAGTTAAAAATGGGGGCTAACCGATGTGTTGCTTTATTATTTAAAAAGCATTTAAGCCAGCTATAGAAGAAAGGTTTTTTAAGATTCCTTTTTTTGACATCCACATGATTATGATTTCTGAATTTTACAATTGAATTTTAAACAATGCTTAGATCACAACACGATTTGGGCACAATCATCATCATTTTCCAGCCCTCTTTCAAAATCTATTTTAAATTAGTATTTCGTTATTAAAGATTAGATCGAATATAGTTGTGAAGTCTTAAAACACTAATGAGCTACCTTCAACCCATAGAGTTCCCAAGAGCCCTTCAAGCCCTTCAAGCAGCAATACTACCATTTGAGTTGTGGAAGCCAGAATCCTTCTTGCCTCATCTTTCTATTATTGTTGTTGAACTCAACTCATACAAGTTCAAATCTTTTAGAAATTAATTACAACAAAAGACTTGTAGTTTACCGCTCTAAATCACTTTTCCCATTTATTATATTTCAACTACGTCATTTTTTTTTTCTCAAATTAAAATGAAATTAGTGTTAATTTTAATTTTAATTTTGGTGTTGTTTGTATGCAGCGAATTGATTTGCTTTTTTTTACAGAAAAAAATGCCTCATTAGGGCTTCGTAATATTGTTCCTGCAAACTGTGCTCATTTTTCTCCTTGCCATCATTGACATAAATTCATAATTTGTGTAGAATCAGTAAGTCACTTGCCCTGGTTTGAAGCAGTAAGATAAAATGGGGAAATGGGTTTCAGAAGTGAGAATTCCCAAACCCCAAGCCAAAATTTGGCTTGGCTTTTATGATATCCCTGAAGAGGCTGCTCATGCTTACGACTATGTAGTTTATTGCTTGATTTTCTGTCTTGTGCATAATGTTGTATGTATTTTTTTAGTTCCTACCGTAAGGCAGGTTACTATTGCATTTGTTCGATATGCTTTTAGTATGCAGCATCAGCCAATCACATTCTATTATTTTAACATATAACTTTCTATTTGTATAGTTTGAATATTAAAACTTATTTTTTATATTTGAAAATTAACATTTATCTCTTTTTCTATTCATGGGAGTAGCTCTATAAATCATTTTTGTTTAAGAAAATTAGGAAAATAAAAAGGCATAGATTGACTAAGTGAAAAATAATTTTAGCTGGGACATTATAATTACTGAATTAATTATAATTGCACAGGTTTGTAGGGTTTACTTGAATTCCATGCAGTAGGAGGCGGGATTGGATCAAAGCTAGGATCTCTCCTCCTGGAGAGGCTTTCTGTAGACTATGGAAAGAAATCCAAGTTGGGTTTCATAATTTACCCATCTCCGTTTGCTTGATAGTGAGTGCCCTACTTACAATAACCTTCACAGGCTCGTTTGTCAGGTATGCAATTATCTTTTCTAGTCATGATTATTATCTGTAGGTCATTAATTTAATTGTTTCGCGTAGAGTTTCCATTTTAAGCTGGTAGGTCTTTGGTGGTTGCTATATGTAGGTTATCTAAGTGATGTTAAATGGTTATCTGTAGTTTATGTACTGCGATCTGGCTATCTATTTAGGTTAGTTTTATTGATTTACTTTTTGCAGGTTATATCTTCTTTAACTATGTCTATGTGTTTTGATGGCGCACTTAATCTTGATGTGATGGAGTTCCAAAGCAATCTGGTTCCCTACCCTCACATTCATTTCATGCTTTCATCCTAAGCCCTTGTAATCTCTACAGATAAGGCATATCACGAGTAGATTTATGTTGTTGAGATCACTAATAGCACCTTTGAGCCTTCTTCCATGATGGAAAAATGTGATCCTCACTATGGCAAGTACATGGACTATTGTCTTATGAGCTTACCTAAGTTTGAGTCATTTTGTTTGGCAGGCTTACTATCACCCCTTAGCAATGTATGCAATTTCTGAGATGTTACTAAGAGCTATTAAATAGATTCAAGTGTTACTGAAAATCCATGAAACTTAGTGTTTGTATCACAAAATTGTTATAAATAATCTCAAAAGAAATATGTATATAAAAATCCTAAACTAGATGCCTCAGCAAAGAGCATGTAAGACTGTGTCTTGCAATAATAGACAATATAAACAAAGCCCAGATAAAAATAAACAAAACTATAAGGTTACGCTGGAATGGAGCAACCCCAATGCCTCACTTTTTCCTGGACTATCTTTGCAAGAAGATTCTCAGTGACGAAACCATCACTAACCTATTCTAAGCCTCTGAAAGAAGACCCACAACCTACAACTTTCACAAAGAGAGAGATGCCTGTAGAGTGTGCACAAAGATTATGTCGGAATTTTTTTACTTTCAAAACTAAAATCCTATAGCAAATTTTCCATCATGATGGGGATAGTGATTGAGAGAGCATCTATCCATTATAGAGACATGCAATCCTAGAACCCATGTGAATGCATTCACTTCAAAAGTTTAAATCCTACAGTCAATTATTCATTGGAACATATTCTAATGTGGGAATGGGCGGCCAAAGGATAAGTTCTTTTCTTTTTCTTTGCAAGTGTGTCTATAGTAGAGCACACAAATATGACCTACTCCTCCATATGTAGGCATCCTATGATAGAAGATTGTAGAATGGTGCAAATGGTTGGAAGATCTTGCCTCTTTGTAGACATTGTAGTCAAAATTTGTATTGGAAGAATTAGATGCCAAGATTCTAGACTTAAGAGATAAGGAATTTGAGAGTGTTTATGTTGGTAAACAAGTTGCTGAAGTGGGGTGGTGGGTATTACAATGGGAGAATGAACAACATGAAATTCTAGTTTCTCTAGCTAATTTCTTTAGTTTGCTAGTTTGTTACTGTATTGCCATGTCCATGTTGAAAGCAACTCTCAACATCTTCCATTGTTGTTGCGTACACAAAACAAACCACCATACTAGTGGAGAAAGTAATCTACATTTATTATATTCTTATTTATTTTGTGCAACACTTTATAACATATCAAGCTTTTCCCTATTTATTCAACCACTACAAGATTGTAGTATAGCTTACTAGTGAACAAATTAACTACCATCAGGGAGGAAATAGACATACTCACCACATCTATGCCCAACACCTTGGCACCTAGCAGAGAAATCTATGGTTTCTCTAACTGTCATCTCTCCTACATTAAGTCATTCTGACTTATGCAAGCAGATTTTTTCTGAGACACAAACTCGTCCAATCTATGGCCATTGTAGCTATGGCCATGGTAAGAATGCAATGGAAGGTATGGCAAATGTTTGAATTATTTTGTCTATTTTGTGGTAAAATGTTTTCTATGAACTAATGAATGTAATAAAGCAAAAGTTTGACTAAATGAAATGCAACTAAATGTATGCAGTTTCTATGTGCAATTTTCTGTTATGCTAATTTTCGAAATGACTTTCACAAATGCAATTAATTATTTAATGCACATGAGAAAGAAAATGATGTTTAGATAGTTTAAATAATAAGCCAATAAGTACAATGTATAATATGCTGGTATGCATGAAAAATTATGATTTCCTTGAGTAATAAGCAATAACAGTATTCATAAACTTCTATATTGTTTTCCTAAGAATTGAATGCCAAAACTAGAAACAAGTTTGTTTCAATGACCAAATTGAAATGTGATGTTTGTTCAATGTAGACTGTAGAGCACTGTTCAAGCAATATTCTCAAAAGCACACCACAGTGTCTTGTTTCACATACAACCAATCGTTTCTCCAATTTGAGTACAAGCAAAACCTATAGAGAGGGGATGAACTAGGCTGAACAAAAGCCTCTTTGAGATTGTAGGGAAAAGGAGGAAGTTGGGAGATGGCTTCAATGGATTTTTTTTTTGCAGAATTGATGCTAGAGCTTATAAGTTCCTTCCAAAATTGAGAGGAATTATAGAAAGAGATAAAAAAATGATCTTATGAGGTGTGGGTGTCGCATTGCAAGGCAACTTGAGAAAATGAAACACCACAATACTCTTTTCCTTTTTGGTGCCAAAACACACGAAATCATCAGTTTCAACAGATGGGAAATCTCAAAACTACAATGGTGGGTGCAAGACCACTGTGTCAAAAATGAAACCATTGTGGCAGTCATGAGATTGCTGCAGAGGGTTTGAAACTACCACTTGTTGCAAGCAGTAGTTTCACTAACATGAGTAGAACCAATAGATTAAGAACAAAGGAAGAACTCAAAATAGACAAACAAGATACAAAGATTTTAGAAGGGAGCTAAGGATGACCTAGGGTATGGCAAGCTAGACTGGTCTAGCTCAGATGTGCTACAAAGCACCTTTTGTAGAATGTGCATCATCATCAAACAAAAATGTTGACTCAATGCAACAAGGTACAAAAATGAGAATTTACAGTCTCCAAAGTCTAAAAAAAATTGTCATAGACCAAACCTGTTCCCCATCTCACTACCCAAAAGCTCAGAGAAACAATACTAAAAACCCAAACTCAAACCTGGACAAGTGTAGGGCCCTTGCGAGTGTGTTTAAATCACAAGTTTGACCCAAAAGATCTTTAAGGGAATCAGAAAACAAGGTCTTGTATCTCTCCCTTGATGGAATTCAAAGAAACGCATTTCATCAAGAAAATCTGAACAAGGTTTATTATTTATAGTCACTTACTTTCGAAAGAAATTCCTAAAAATTCCTATGAAATCGGATTTTTCCTATGCTTCAGAATAATGTAGAAGTGTTTGAAAAATTGGTTTTACAAATAAAATGTAAGTTCAAATACAAGCCATTTGCAGATCTTCCCTATAGAAATTTTCATTACCTAGACAAGAAGAGACAAACAAAAATATAGTCACACTTGGAGCTAGATATGATTTCAAGTTTTTGAAATCACTGGAATTAACATCAACAATAGAAATTAACATTTTGAGAAAAAAATCAATATATATTCAAAAATACAATCATTTGGGTTGTTGATACACAATGCATCACTACAAAATCATAATTTTATGAACTATAATTTATTTTTAATTTATTGGTGGCCCTTTCTCTATCTTGTAAACTTTGTGGTTTCGGGTCCTTGTAAAACCTGTTTTACCCTTTTATTAAAAATAAATGTTAAAAACATTTCTCTCTTGCAAATCATCTATTTTAGTTCCTCAACCTTTCTTTTTTAGGTGATATTTTTCTAAAGGGGGAGATCTTAAAACACTAGTATTGACAAACTCTCTCTTCTACTCCTTAAATTCAGTACATAAATTTTAACAAAAAGACAAAATTTTCAATCAGAAATTAGGAATGAAACTGACCACTTAAAATTTGAATTTTATGTTTTTAGTTGTATTTTTAAAAAAATCTTTAACGGGAATAAAGGTGTTTTACTCTTAACAACTGCAAGAGAATAGATTTTATGTTTATAAAAAAATGAGCAAAAAAATCAGCTGCACAATGCTACTTGCCTTGACTTCTATAGATTTTGATGAAGTACTAGTCCTCTTTGGAGGTGTGATCTTGCATAGACCAATGAGTTCAGACAGTAATAAAGTCAGCCATGCTTGAGAATTGAAAATGGCATTTGGCCCATGCTCTTCAAGAATTTGTGTAAGAACATTTGCAGTTGAGAACCTTGTGCCTTCAACAGAGTGTCTTCTAGAAACCCAATGTAAGAGAATTCCAGACCATTGTTTGCTTTCTTCAAGAGAGAGAGGGGATCCTGTCATCCATAGCAATTCTATTGCTTTCGCTAAAAATTCTTGAATGTTTTGATTTGTCTATGTCTATTTGGAGATTTCCCTGATCAACTTAAGGCCTTTGGCCATTACTACCTTTTGTGCTTAGTGCTTCTTTCTATAGTCACAAAAAATGAGGAAAGTGCCATGCATACAAGAGGGATATCTTGAGCTTTACAAGCTTGAAAAGTCATATTCAAAGCATTTTTTAAAAGTTGTCTTTAAAATTTTAATCTCATAGGTGTCAAAAATATGCAAAAAACACGTGTAGGAGAAGGAGCTATTTTAAAAGACACAAGTTATATTGATTGCTAAACAGCTGTTAGAAATCTTTAACAAACAACGAATAATGGAGAATGTTATGTGTCAAAAATGATGTGATGATTCATTAAGCATTAACACTTATTTATGCAATTTCTGGAACTATTGCCTCAACATGTGGGAGGCTATTTTATTTTATTTATTTCAAAATTATTTAAAGCTTTGTCCTATCTTAAAAAGTAAGAAATACAATTTTATTAAACTATAATATTAAATTTTTATTTCTCAAAGTAAAAGTTGAGCGTGCTTGGATCAGTATGTATTCTCTTTCTCAGTCATTGTATAACATCTTTCCAAGTATTTTCGAACATTATGGCTAATGGATTATGATATCTATTAATTTTCATGTGTTCATTTCAATGCAATAATATGCATTAACAGGTTTTGTAGACCTATAATTCTATGGTTTCAGATCTTCAAGTATTTTTAGCAGCTAGCAGCATACACTCTCTTGATGTATATATAGATTGTTTCAAATTCCCTCCAACTTATTGTAAATCCTAAATACAAGGATAGGTTTGGTTCTTTTGCTTATTCAGAAATTTATATCAAATCATCCATCTACCTTGATGCATTGAATTTTTGTTACGTTGGCTTACTGAAATTTTCGACAAATGGAATTCTTATGACATCTACTCTTAGTTATTATTACTTCTATTTCTTGGGCAATGCATTTGATATTGGGTTTACTATGATCATAGAATGATCCAATTGAAATTCACCATTTTAAAAATCTTTTGTTCTTTCTAAATGTATTTTAAAGATTTCCTTGTTATATAATCAAATCAATATTAACCAAACATGCTAAAATTCATAAACTTAAATCAATGTGACATGGTTATAATGCATTAGACGAAATATATTTTATTTATGCAGTTCCAAGTGATTTGCTTATCCAAATCTAGAATTACAAATCTTTAAACACTATAGGACATCATGTTTTGCTTTCAACTTTCTTTTTTATTTTGTAGTACTTCTATTTTATTTGATCAAAACTAAACATAAGTTGAAATTCTAAGTTTCGTCACCACTTGTTTTCTCTACTCTCTCCTCTAAAGCAACATGCATCACACTTTCCTGTAGGAACTCGATGCTTGCGCCACTTTTTTTGTTTGTTATCAGATATTATCTTGCATGCATTGACCCTTTGCTTTGAAATTGATTATATCGAGTTTCGAAATTGCAGGGATGTTTTGGGTTGTGGATGATTGGGGAGGCTATGCATTTTGATTTGATTATTTCTCGCAACTTAAAAAAATTACTTTGAGCTTTGATATGTGAAATGGGATTTTGAAAAGAGGGCAATTTTTAGTCTTCGATGTACCCATTGCACCCCAAGGTGCGATTGCTAGTATTAGTTTACTTAGTAGATTTTTTAAAGGACAAATTCCTATCTATTTCCTTTGATCTATTTCATAAAAAGAGTTGCCAATTATCCAAATTTAGAACTGTTGTTTCGTACCGTTAATTATTCATTCATTCTACATCATATGTTGATTACTTTACATTCTTTTATGTTATAAATAAGTGATGGCGAGTCTCAGAAAGAGAAAAAGGAAAACACTTAGTAACATCATACAACATCTTCAAAACTTGCGCTTGTTCAAATTCTACCGTACAAATTTCTTATTTGCTAAACACTCTTGCTCCAGAAAATTGAAATATTTGACATTAATAGGTTATCTCATTGAAATATTTGACATTAATACGTTATGTCTTGTTATGAAACAAACGAACACAGAAGCCACAATTAGATTTGGTAAAACAGAGATCTGTGCATTTTTTTCTCAGTTCTACATAATTGGCCAGCAGTTTGGCGTGCCGGTTGAACAAAAATTGCATATAAAATTAATATAATATTTTTGTCAGTTTTGTTACAACTTCGTTAAAAATACAAGCTTTTCCTTGTATTTCCATCACATCCAGAAGTTCCAGGAGCTAAAAATACAAATCCACATATACCGTTACCTTCACATTCAATTAGAGTCACTACTTAGAAAGATGAGATTCTTTGCCTGCACAAACTCCTGAGGAGAACAAGGAACTCTCAGAATCCCCTCTTGCATGAAACCAAATTCATCTTGGGCATCTTCCAGAATACCCATAAAAAGCGGATGATTTAACAAGAAAATGGGTATCACAAAGCGGGTGAGCTCATTCTCCTTTCCCACCCGCACCGCCACACAACCCTTGGGAATATCAGTACGCCGCTTATACGCTCTCTTTAACATTAACTTTAATCGTTCTGCATTCATCACAAGACACCGGCTTTTTAAGCTCTTCTGGTTTGAACTATCACTGCCTAAAACTTCGTATTCCAGAGCATTTGGGCTGCGCAGGCGAAGGCACCGTGAGAGAATTGACATGGCGCATAAATCTGAAAAGTTGGATAAACAGAGAGAAAAGGAGGACAGTTGTGAGAGAATGTGAAGTTGCCCTGTGAAGTTATATAAGATGGAACATGCCGTGTTCCAAAAATTAAATTAAATTCACCGTTGATAAACAATGCAAGTGAAAGAAAAGCAAAGTGTTTGACAGAAGAGCAGTTGTTTGAGAAAATTGTATAATATTGAGGCCGATTCCTCCTTGGGTAGCACGCTACAGGTTCCTTTGTTTTGAGGGTTGGAAGACATTATTTGGGCCTGGATTAACGCCCATGTGCTTTGGGATTTGCCAGTCTATCCCTTTGATAATATATATTTATTTTGAGTAGAGGTAAGCCTTTTTCATACCTGTACTTTTACGTACTTCTGTGCTTATTAAAGTAAACAGTTAGTGTATCCTCAGCTGGCGCTGATTCTGCCTAATTAATTCCCTACTGGTGTTAGGGATTTATGAGGAAGTTTCCTATTTTTTATTGATTTTTTCAATTATTTAAAAAGTGTATATGGTTTTTTATTGATTTTTTTGATTATTTAAAAAATAGAACAAAATTCTATTTCCATTGTTTAATTACAATAATTTTTGTGTTTGATATAATATTGTCGTTGATTACAACTTAAATTTTCGTTAAATGTTTGATACTTGAATCTTTTGATAGTTAAATAAAACATTTTAAAATTACTTTAATAAATATTATTTTCATTCTTAAAAAACAAAATACAAATATCCATATACAATTTAATTATGTTCAACCATTAAAAAATATAAAGATTTGTAAATATAATTGAATGAAGATTAAAGTACTTATATGTATAAGTCTATCATCTTAATGTTACACTTTTTCTAGGACACATAAACCCACAACTCTAAACAAATATTTTTATTACATTCATTTAAAATAAAATAAAATAAAATAGGATTATAGGATTGAGATTGATAATATTTATCATATAATAAATATGGTCATTATTGAAAAATTTAAAAAAGTACCTTAATTCTTAATTTGATTAAGAAACTTCAACCAAAAATATTATAAATAATTTGTAGTATAAAAAAAAACTTGGATTCATAAGTCAAAAATCTTGAATAATTCAACTAACTCTACAATGGCAACACAACATAAATGTGGCCGATAAACAAAAATCTACACTCTGTTTTCACGTGCAATGTGTTTTTATTGTTTCAGCATCACAACATTCTATTTTCATTATTTAATTGCAATGATATATATTTTTTCATTTGATAAATCATAAAATGGTTTTTTATTTGTTTTAAGTTTGCTCGATAGCTTTAGATGTATTTTATATAGATTATCTTAAACATATATACTAGTAATAAGAATAATTTGTTTACTGGTATTCAATGGCGCAAGTTGGTGAGTAGGAGCGAAAAAATGTAGAGAAAAAGAGGAGTCGCTTGGGAGACATGGTGGAAGATGGTGATCAAGGGGAGAAGGTGGAAGGAGTCGTCAACCAACAGAAAGCATATCACATCCCATAATGGGTATTCGAGAATGATGCCTAGGTGGATAAGTGTCGCCCACACTACCGCCATTTCGGAGCATGGAGAATCGAGTTTACAACCAAAGTAGGAGCCATTTCGGAGATGGTGAGAGGAGGGCTCCTGATCAAAAGCTGAAGACAATAGTGCACCAAAGGAACAAGCAAGGATGGAGCACGCATGAGCCAAGCCATGGGTGGTTCTAGGAAAATGACCGCCATGGAAACCATTGGATCCTAGTTGGCGCATCAAGGGAAATGGCCTTATGGAGCACATCAATAAAGTCTAGAGAGTTAGGGGTTCGAAAAACCCTAAGTCAGGAATTGAAGGAAAAATGAGCCAGCAAGCAGGAGAAGAATTTGAGTTTGGAAGAAGAATGAATCAAAGAGATTGGGATTTGATCAAAAGGAAAACAATTAGAAGAAATTTCCAAAGCAAAGTAAGGGAAGGTGACTGTTTGTGACCATAGGGAAGTAAACTGTACCAAATGTCCTCCAAGATTATCAAATGAAGAGTGATCAAACTGATGGAGAGAGCTCTATTTGCTAAGTGGACTAGTCCAGACTGCCCCAAGGAGGAAGTCAAAGCATGGTGGGGGAAAAATACAAAGACTGGGTAAGCATCCACCAGCTACCAAACTCTTTTATTCTCATAGAATGTATAGATCAAGAATTAAAGTTGGAAATTGTAGAAGGGAAACCTTTATTTATGAAGGGCCATAGTTTTCATTGCCTAAATTGGAGATCAAGTTTCGATCCCTAGAATTGCAAAATAAACCAAATCCCTACCTGGATCAAGATGGTGGATCTACCCTCATAATTCTAGAATGTGGTGGCTATGGTGAGATTAGGTGATGCCCTAGGGGTGTGCTTAGGGGTGGATGAGGTTTTCATAAATGGCAAAGATGGGGTTGAAGCCTACATATAGTAGAAATAGATGAGTGGGTTGGAATATACAAGAACATAGAAATTTTGACAAAGTATGGAAGCTGGCAATAGGAGATAGAGATATGGGAATGTCCTAAAAAATCCATAAAAATCATAAGATGTCTTGAAAAAATCCATAAAAATCATAAAATGTCTTGAAAAAAGAACCCAAAATATTTCTCTTCAGAGAATAATTCATGGAAGGAACCTCAAATAGGGGAAAGGAGGCTAATTCAAAGAATAAATAGATGGAAGAAATAGGGGATGGAATACCCAGGAAGTGGCCACCAAAACCATAGAAGATAAATTTGAGGATGATAGAACTGAGCTAGAGCAGAAAAAGTTTGGAGGAACCCCTCAAGAATGCAACAAAGACACCCCACCAATAAAGGAAAGGCAGGGGAGGGGAAGCTTTTAGGTAGAGGAAGCTCTCAATACTCTTATGGATAATGCACAAGAACTCCAAAAGGACATCAAAACCCAAATTTAGAAACTAACAAAGGAAGTAGAAAGGATAGAATTGGACTCCCAGGCAATAGGAGTGGGGGTTGAAAAGAATGAACAAAACAATAAAGTGAATAATTTAGATACTCTCTAGGAGGAAGAAGAACACTCTGTACAGTCTAAAGAAAAGGAGAGTGTTCAATCCTCACATGAAGTAGGTGAACCCTGGGAGGCAAGAAAGGAAGGTAAGTTGCTTCAGGTGAGATAGCTTGCACAATCTGAATCAAAGATAAATGTACCTAACATAAAGAAGAAATCCAAAAGGGGCGGGAAAACAAACAAAGCCAACTTGATGATTGCAGGTAATGCCTCTGGTTAGAAAAATCTGGTTGTTGGGAAGGATTGCCTCCTTCCTAGGGCAGAATGAGGATCATAACATGGAATGTCAGGGGCATTAATGCCCCTAAAAAATGATGCATGGTCAAGCGCCAAATTGACCAATCAAATGTAGACATAATTCTCATACAAGAATCAAAATGGAGTAAGGAAGAAGGTTAGAGGAGATTATGCAATTGGAGATAGTGGAAAAGTCAATTTAAGGAGGCCATAAGAGTGTCTGGTGGACAAGGAGTCTTATGGAACCCTATAATAGTAGATGGGGAAGTAGAAAAAGAAGAAGACAATTGGAAACTGCTCAAGTTCAAATACCTAAAAAGGCATGATGCCTTCTTCAACATCAATGTATATGGGACAATAGCTACAGTGGCAAAAAAAACAAGTGTGGGACAAAATATCAAGTGAGCTAGAGAATAGGAGAGATGAGATAGGAATAGTGGTTGGAGACTTCAATGTAATCTTGAACAACGAAGAGAAGAAAGGGGTCTTCAAAAGAACAACTGCCACATAGAGAGATTTCTAGGAATTCATAGACATAAATTAGTTAAATGATGCACAGACCAAAAATGAAACATTCACATGATCTAACATGAGGAAGGACTTCACCAACATAGTAGAAAGATTGGACAGATTCCTACTCTGAGGAGAATGGGGAGATATAAAAGCCTCACAGGAAGCTCACATACTACCTCTCATAGGGTCAGACCATTTTCCTATCTTACTGACATTTAGACAGGATGACCCCCATAAAGGATGCCCTTTCAAATTTGAAAACATGTGGCTGAGAGATGGTCACCTACCAGAGCTAATAGAGAAGTGGTGGAATGAGATCAAGTTTGGATATAAATCAAAGCTTTCCAAGATAAGAAAAAAATTGGGATACATCAAGAATAAGCTCAAAGAATGGAACAAGACACACTTCAAGAACATATTCCAGGAGAAAGATATGCTAGAGCAAGAAATTAGAGTCCTAAATGAACACATAATAGAGAAAGGAATAGATGCAGAGGACCTTGAAAATGAGAAATGCCTAAAAGAAGAGTTGAAAGAAATACTGAAGAAGGAAGAGTGTTATTGGCGACATAAGTCAAGGGAAACATGGTTGAAAGAGGGAAACATAAAAACCAATTTCTTCCACAAATCAACAATATCCAACCAAAGCAGGAACAAGATTGCAAAGATCAAAAAGGCCAATGGAGAAGTAGCATGTAGTCTATTAAGGAGGTTAACAAAGAGGTGGTCAAATTCTTTGAAGAAATTCTAAATAGAGAAAGCCAAGAAAACAGGGCAGCAAGGGGTAATATTTTGAGTGCAATTCCCACAATCATAAAAGAGGATCAGAATATGTGCTTGTATCAAAAGATATCCTTGGAAGAGGTCAAGAAAGCAGTTTTCTAGATGAACCTTGACAAGGCCTCAGGCCTTGATGGATTCCTAGCCAGATTCTTCCAAAAGTTCTGACACACAGTTGGGAGAGATTTAGGGGCGATAGTAGAAGAATCAAGAAGAAGAATGACAATACTGGGGGAAATAAATCACACATTTTTGGTGTTAATATCCAATAAAAAAGACCCTCAGACAATGAGTGACTTCAGAACAATCACACTGTGTAACACGGTGTACACGATGATCACCAAAATAATAGCAAATAGACTCAAGGAAGTATTGAACAAGGTGATATCAAAAGAATAGAGTTTCTTTTCTCTAGGAAGGTCAATAGTGGAAGGAATAATTGTTGCTCATGAAACTATCCATTCAGCTAGGAAAAATAAAGACGCTTGCATGATTCTAAAAATAGACATCCTCAAAGCATATGACATGGTAGATAGAAAATTTATTTTGGAGGTTCTGAAGAAATTTGGCTTTGGGGAGAATTGGATTAAGTGGGTCAAAAGCTACATCTCTATAGCCAAATTCTTAGTGCCAGTGAATGGATCTTCTAAAGGGATTCTTCCCCTCCACAAGGGGGTTAAGACAAGGTGATCCATTATCCCCATTCTTGTTTGTAACCATGGTAGAGGTGCTTGGGAGAGGGATTCAAAGATTGAGAAGGGATGGAAAGTGGAAAGGTGTTCATGTGGCCAATGGAATGGAACCCTCAACACATCTCCAATTTACAGATAATACAATTTTGATGGGTGAGGCCAGTAGGAGGGAAGCAAGAGTGATGAATTTTTTTTTAGATGACTATTGCAGGGCTTCAGGGCAGAGCATCAACTGGGAAAAAATGGAGGTCTTTTTTCTAAACACTAAACCAAGCCTGCAAAAATATTTAGCCAAAATCCTGAATCTGAAAGTAGCAACACTACCAGGTCACTTCTTGGGGATGCCCATGTTTGCAGACATTAAAAAAAAATGTTATTGGGAGAATCTAATTAATAACTACAAGAACAAGCTGATAAATTGGAAAGGCAAGTGGCTATCCTTAGTAGGAAGACTTCTAATGGTCAAATCAATCCTGTCAACTATTCTGGTGTACTCAATGTCATGTTTCAAACTACCCAAAGCAGTGGAAGAGCCCCTCACTCAAATTTTCAAGAAATTATTTTGGAGTGGAGCAGGGGATCAAAAAAAAATTCCCCTAGTGGCCTGGGATATGGTGTGCACACCCAAGGAAGTTGATGGAGTAGGGATAAAGCAACTGTCCACAATGAATCAAACCATGGGGGCCAAACTGGTCTGGGACCTTCACACAGAAGGTGAGAAAAAGTGGGTCAAAATCATTAGGAGAAAGTATCTAGTCTTAGATGATCTAGCTAGAATTATCACCACAATAAACCCTCTGAGAGGGTCAACAATTTATAATTTTATATTAGATTGTAGGGATATAATAGAAAATCATATAACCTAGGAAGTCAAAAATGGGAATAGTGCATCCTTTTGGAATGATTCTTGGTCTGGAAAATCGCCCATCAGTAATACTCTAGGATTGGATGAAATTAAAGAGGAAACAATAAGGCCAACTATGGTAGGAGGATTGCCAATCAAGGATCCTACAGTTGGAGCTAGAATGATCTCCAAACCCTCAATGCTCCTCAAGCACAAAAGGATGCATTGGCAGAGATCCTCAAAGACATGTATTTTGTCCCATCCAATGACAAGGACATGATCAGACTATGTGGGTCTTCAATTGACACATACAAGGTGAGGATGGGATACAAGATTAAGGAAATGGCTATGGCTCGACAAGACTGGCCATGTAAACTAATTTGGGGAAGGAAATGCCTCCCCAAGGCTAGAGTGTTTGCTTGGATGGCGATACAGAGAAGAATCCTCATAGAGGATAGAATAGATACCTATGGAGTTCAAGGCATGAGAAGATGTTATCTATGCAAAGAAAATGAAGAATCAAAAAAAGCATCTCCTCCCGACATGCCCCTATGCAAATGATCGTTGGAATAGGGTGAGAGACAAACTAAACCTACAATACCCCATGCCAGCAGACCTCACATCCTGGTTCAAAATGTTACCCCAAAAGGTCAATAAATTAGTTTCTGGGGTTATATGGTAGATAGCCCCATCTATTGTAATATGGGAACTTTGAAAGGAGCATAAGGGTATGTGCAGGATCAAGATGGGCCAAAAAGTGGTGATATGTAAGCCATATGATGGTCCATGTGGCTAACGAATTTTTTTTTACCCAAAATTGATGAAACAAAAAGAGCTTTTAAAGGAGATTCTCAGCTTTCCACCAATATAAATTATGATTTACTTTGAATTTAATAAATTATTATTATTCATTTTCTATTAGAATTATGAATAAAGTCCTCATTGACAGGCTGATTGAAAAACATCTATAACTTTAAAATGGTATCACATTTTTTGAATCTGAAACATGCGTCACATTCTATGCTTTGCATTCTACAGGATTAAAAAAGAAAAAATTGAATTTCTTGAATTTTTGACCAAGTTAAGGTGGTTAGATAGGCGAGCTTTTATATTTTTTAAAAGTTGTAATAAACAATTCATAATTAATTATTTACTTGGAATAAAATTATAAAAAAATATGCATCACATCGGGACACGAGTCCTCTACTTATATCTAAAATATTATAAAAAAATATTATCATTTTATTGTGGTTAGGGTGGTCAGACAGACACCTACTTCTTATTTTTACCCTAAAATTTAAATACTACTGCATTGAAATTTAAAATTTTCACCAAATAGATTTAAAAATAAAAAATAAAGGTCTAGTAGTTTAGAAACTAAATTCAATTTTCTACATATTCTATTTTTACATTTTTTTGAAATAATATAGATAACTTATTCAAATTTTTATGTCAAGTTGTCTAACTCTGATTTTTTGTCTTTTTATTGCCACTTAAGGGTCTATTTTCTCCATGATGATCCTGCACATACCCAGAACAAGAGACTATTTCAAGGGAAAGAGATGAATAAAGAAAAACTCTGTGACAAAATTGAAAGAGCTATAATAGAACTGGTAAATGAGGATGCTCAGAGAAAAGCAGGCAAACAAAAAACTTTCACAAACTAGGATGATTGTCTAACAAAAAAAATTCTTGGCCTCAAACCTCCACTTCTAAGTGGGAATGAATTAACTCAGTCAACTAAGGAAAAGAGAGCAGAAGTAATAGGGAAAGAACCAGAACTAGGATGGACTAATATAAACTTTGATGGCACAACTCGTGGAAACCTAGGTCTAGGTGGAGCTAGTTGCACTGCATGGGATGCATAGGGAAAGATCCTAGCATAAAACTCAACACCTTTTTGAATTTTCTTGAACAATGAAGTTGAGTTCAGAGAAGCAGTCGTAGGTCTATAGTTGGGGCTCGATTTGGGAGTGAAGCAAATTCATTTGGAAGGAGATTTGATGATCATGATCAATGCCATTAAAAGAGGAACCACTCGAAACTGGAAACTAAATCATCTATTACAGAGTGTCAATCAAATGGTAGATAGGTTCAAGGCCTTCAAAATTAGCCATATTTACCGAGAAGGAAATGACAAGGTGGATGAGTTGGCAAAAAAGGTGTCAGAAAATTTCATGTAGGTAGAGGCTGAAAGTTGACATCGGAGGAAGTTACTGACATTGGCACTTCTCCTGGCAACAAAAGAATAACACATGGTATCAATGACAAAATCTAAAGATCTATTTGACAAGACAAGGGTCATCAATAATAGGTAAAGAGCAAGCAAATCAAACAATTTCCAAGGAAAGGGAAAGGATGGGCGGATACCATACTACCAAGCATTAATTTTGCTAAGTACCACCAACAAGGTGGTGGCAAGAAAACACGCTCCAAAGGGAACGAACATAGAAAAGATAAATATGAGGAAGTAAGGCCTTCGGTGTTAAAATGTCTTGGCTGGTGTATTAGTTTTCAAACATAATAGTGGCATTTTGGAACTAGAGAGCATTAGTGAATTTCAGAGAAGTGGTGTAGCTAGTTTGTGGTAGCCTAATGGAGACTCCGCTAGCCCTAGAAATGTTAAAGCAACAAAAATCCTTCAAAGGTGAAGTGATAGACAAAAGGTTGTAGGGGCTGTTGGCCTCCTCTCATCCTCTAGTTCTCTAAGAAACCAAGAAGGTTGTAGGACCAAAATTCCTAAGAGATTCTAGCCATGTTCCTATTTGTTCTCCTATGTATGGGTGTCTCAAAGGAAGTGGGAAAGAAGCATACACAAATGGTTTTCATCATGCATGGTTGGGAGACATTGATGCAACCCTGGACAATGTGGATGAGAACAAGGAAATCCCAATGCCACATAACTATTACATGATGTATATGTGTGGAAGGGATGTAATGAAATTTCCCCTGATTCAAACCATTGACCCAGAAGAGTTCGAGAAGTTGTGGGATGAGCGTGAATGAATCATCTCCTTTCTTCTCTGAGTAGCGAAGTTGGTGACCAACCTTGCTCGAGGCTGGGTAATGAGGTATGTGGAGGACAAAGGAATTTCAAAATAAATTGTTGGGGGGATGATGACAACTGGGACTTTGACTTTGGAGAGGAATGGCACCAAAACGACCCCAGAGACCTTGAGGAGAAGGCAAAAGGCCCGACCCACCAAAATTGCAGAGCGGATTACCTAGTGGTTGCGAACTACATTACCTACATGAAGCTCACAGAGTCGGGTGATGCCAAGGAGTGAAGATTTATGGTTTGGTACATTCTTAGTAATTCTACAATTTTATTATAGTGTTAGCAACATTATTAGGGGCTAGCAAGAGGAATTCAATATCAAGTTAGTTAGTAACACCTGTGTCACAAACCAGGCCATTTCGTATTGAAAACTATAAATGAATACTCATACTGATACGAAAGGGATTTAGTGAAGGCCATTTTGTTAGGAAAGGCCATCAAGAAAGGTATTTTGGTTATTAGAAACTCATGTAATTCTCCTTTTCAAAGCAATATAGGGTACTGCCCCTTAGCAGTGATTTATGTAGCAAAAAAAATAATAATTTGATTACAATTTGATCAAATAGATACTTCTAGACCTAATCTATATGTGTGTAGAAGTGAACAAAGCACATGAACAAGAATATTATATGTTGAAAATATTTAACAAAGAAATATGAATTTTAGCTACGAAAATTATCTAATAAATGAATATGAATTTTACCTATGAAAATGTTCTATCAAAATTATGCTAACTAGAAAATATTTTCCTTGATATATATTTATGTTTAGGAAAATAATATTTAGAGACATCCATTTAGAAATTTTCAAGACAATGATTTGTTCTCCTTAAATAGTCAAGCCTTTGTATAGGTTGATTAAACCATGACAACCAAGGATTAAAGAGCTAGACAACCATACAATATAATGGGCTAGGATGCTAGTTTAATGATGATGCAACACCTTTTATCCTTTTTCATATGATTTTAAATCTCTAAAATGCACTTAATTGTTAGATTATTCAAATGAATTAGAGTTGGTCATTAATCATGGTTTATTTGGTTCATAATTACTAATGCAAGAAGAAAGTATGGCTTGAATTTAACTAGCAATCACATCTTAGTGTGCAATGGGTACACTAAAAAGAGTGGAAAGTCAATTAGGAAAAAAATGGTTAATGTGTTGTATATATTTGCATAGTACATGAGGTTAGATGGTAGGCCAATGATGTTATTTTTACAAAAAAGGTCAAAATTAAGAAGTCATAGCTTCAAATCAAGTATGTACCCACTTATAGGGATCTAAACATGACTGAAAAAAAACCTTTGAATTAGGAATATAATTAAGCTTCATTACCAATAGATTCATGTTATATTTACAATATGTAGAGAATGTAAGAGATAGGGATAGAAAGAGGGAAATATTGAGACAGAGAGAGGGGTAAGTAAATAGAGATATAGAGGAAAATAGAGATAAGTATGGAGGTGGATATGGATATGGAGAATGAGAGGGTATGTAGCTCAGAGGAGAAGGAGGGATAGAGAGAGAGAGAGAGAGAGAGAGAGAGAGAGGAGAGATGGATATATAGAGATGAAAGACATACATATATATATGAAGAGAGAGGAAGAGAATAAGATAAGGAGAGAGAAATATAATGATAGAGATACAAAGTGATATATAGAAATAAGTAGAGAGAGGGAGAGATATAATGGTAGAGAGAGATGGAAGAAGAGATATGGAGAGATAAAGATAGAGAGGAAAAGTGATATAGATATAAAGATCTAAGAATATGGAAAGGGGGAGAGAGGGGGTGAGATATGGATGGATAGAGAGGGATACATGTCTAAAAATAGAGGGGGAGAAAGGTAGATCGAGAGAGGAAGGAGATAGATCAATAGAGAGATAGAGAGGTAGAGGGGGAGATAAATAAAGAGAGAGATAGGGAGATAGAGATGGAGAGATAGAAAGTAAGAGATAGAGAGATATAGAGAAACATATAGATTGTAAGATCTAGAGCAGTAGATATATATATATATATATATATATATATAGAGAGAGAGAGAGAGAGAGAGAGAAGTATAGATAAAGGGAAAGAGAATTAAGGGGTAGAGAGAGGGGGAAATAAAGATATATGTGAATAGAAAGAGAGAGAGAAAGAGATAAAGAGATAGATAGGGGGATATGGAAATAGTGAGGTATGGGGAGAAAAATAGAAAGAGGTAGTGATAGGGAGAAAGGTAGAGAGAGGAAGAGATAGGGTTAGAAAGAGGGAGATGAGATGATAGCGATAGAGGGGGAAATATTAAGAGATAGAGGATATGATAGAGACAAGTACTAAAGAGAGGGAGAGAGATATAAAAAGGGGGAGAGATAAAGATAGAGATAGGGAGAGAAATAAGGAGTGTGTGTGTGTGTGTGTGAGTGATAGATATATAGAGATAGAGATAGGGAGGTGCAAATTTGGAGTGTGTATATTTGAGAGTGAGTGAGTGAGAGATATGGATATATATATAGAGAGAGACAGAGAGAAAGGGAGTGATAAGGAGAGAGGGAGAGAGGGAGATATAAAGATAGAGATAGGGGACAAAAATAAGGAGTGTGTATGTATGAGTGAAAGATATATAGAGATAGAAATAGGGAGGGGGAAATCTGGAGTGTGTGTGTATGTGTGTAAATGAGTGATATATATATATATATATATATATATAGAGAGAGAGAGAGAGAGAAAAGAGGGAGAGATAGAGAGATACATATATTGAAAAAGATAGGGGAAGAGAGAGATGCAAGAAGATGTAACTTGACATAGAAATAGGAGAGAGTTAAGAGGAAGATAGAGATAGAGATAGCGAACAATAGGTGAAATGGTGATTTTGTTTCATGGCCTAGGTCATAGAACACCACTATTCTCCAATTGTCACTCAATAATTTCATAGGAACCCAAATTGGATTGACTATCAACCCAAGGGTGAGTCAATTCTCAACATGGAAGACCTAGGAGGGGTTATTTTAATCTTTGAAGGGCTCACCACCAAGCAAAATCTTGGAAAAGACAACTTAACATTCAACTCAAAAAACCTAGTAATGCAAGTCAAATCATGAATAAAAATGATTAAATTAAGAAATAAAAAGTTAGGGTATGTGTACCTAGGAAGTCTGCAGATGTGTACCTGGTAAGTTAGGGTTTATTTACAATGGCTTTTCCAACATTGTTCCCCACTAGAGCAGCACTTCCCCTCCAACCAACGAATATTCAAACTCAGTTGCATGAATATGCCCTCCACTTAATAAGATATTTTGATCATAGATTTGGCAAACATGTCAGGTTTAGATATTTCCTCTACAACTTGACAATGAGACATTGTAGTTAACAAACTGCTTATGTCTTCATTAGAGAATATTTGGAAGAAAAAATCTTGAAGTCTTTGTTTGCATTGCGTGAATGGCTTCAAGCTACTCTTGATGACCAAATAACAGAGCAACTGATGCATTTTGGTGCATCGTTTCATGGGACTTGCTCCTTTTGGAATTGTTTTCGAACCTAGCTATTTGCAATGATTGAACAACTTGGGATACCTACCCTTTTTTCACTATGAGCTTTGTAGAAACAAAATGGTCTAATTTGCAAATTGTTTTCTATTATGTGGCTCATTTGGTGATGGAGTCCTCAAAAAAGACCCTAATAAATAGTGTTATTCAAAATCTACATATAACATGTTTATATCTACATTAGAGATTCTCAATTTTCCATGAAGAGGTGACTGAAAATATTTTGCACACAAAATATTATTGGTATAGATATGAATGGAAACATCATGGCTCTACACACGTGCATGGTTTTTTATGGATTCTAGAAGCACCGAACATGGACACTCTTGATTGGTCCAATCACCACGATTTTACCATGGCAAGGAACTTTTTTGATAGATTTATTTCAGATTGGAATCCATGTTTCCTTGCACAAAGATTGCCTAGAGTGTACCGTTGTTCTGAAAAAAATGTGTGCTTACTTTCCATGAACCAAATTCTTTCCAGTGATCCAATCATAGATTATGAAGATTTTCTAAATATAGTTCAAAGGCACACAAAATTCTTTGAATATACTTTTTTAAGGAAAAAAGGAGAGAAATTACAATTCCGCAATAAAGCACCTTGGTAGCAACAACTTACCTCTACATTGACATCTGATGCTGAGTCTAAAAAATCCTACAAGCCAACAAGAAATGATAATCGCTTAAATATTCATTGCCCACCCATGTTTGCAATCTGACATGCCAATGTTGACTTTTAGCCAGTTGTTTCTAGGCAAATTTTATTAAATTATATCTCGAAATATGTAGCTAAATCTGAGAAGAAATTAGAAAATTACCTTGATATGTTGAAAAGACTTGCAAATACAAATATAGTTAAGGATAGAGCATTGCTTTCATATCAAAGATTCATGATGAACATTCTTGTGGATCATGAAATCTCTACATAAGAAATGTGCCATATGTTATAGAAATTTCCCCTTCGCACTTCAAGTTGACAATATGTTCACTTGAATGTTGGAAAAAAGGAATGGTTCCGTATAAATGAATATGGTGCTGATGAATGCTTGCCAAAAAATTAATATTCATTTATATATGCAAAGGCCTCAAGATTTGGGTGTTGTATCCCTAATCTACTTGATCCACGTATACACACATTCAGACCAATGCAAAAAGGACAAATGGAAATCGAGAATCCAACCTACAATTGTTCTTGTGTACCCCTTGTTCAAGGTTGTCCCCCTTGAAGATACAAAAATATTTGACACATTTTGTTGGACAGAAATTATGTTATACAAACCTTTTCTAAAATATACACATAGATATAGGTCTTTCCAAACAAGACATAATACAAAATTGGAAAGTTTTAAAAACATTTGGTTATCATCCTTGGCATGTTAATAGAATTTTAGTTGCATCCACCATTGAAGAATAGCATCATGGAATTGATAGTGATGATTTGAACCATCAACCTTCTATGGATGAATATGAATGGGAAGTTTTGTCTCGGCTTGGTGCTACTACTAAATTTAGTATAAATCAGCTCTAGCTATTGGGTAGGCGAGACTTTGATATGAACCATTCATGGAATACAAACCATGTTCCTCAAAAAATTCATAATATTGCTTTGCAGTTCATTCCATTGGCCAAGGCACAACATGAGCAATCTATGATACAATCCTTTCCTATAAATACATCAGCCCATTAGCTTTCATAAAAACAACAACTAGCTCTTCAAATCATCCAATCCCATCACATGCAACCTTCCCCCAGAGCCCCTCTCCACATGATCATTCAAGGGAAATATGGCACTGGTAAATCCTTTTTGATAAATTGTATAAGACAATATATAAATGCCTCTACTACGTGATGCAATAGCTTGCTACTCACATTGGCCCCTATAGGTGTTTTTGCCTACAACATATTCGCCTCCACAATCCATACAACCCTCTGCATTCCCATAAAGGATATGAATCCTTTTCAAGGCCAACCATTGACAATATTTCAAGAAAAAATTAAATATATTCAATACTTTTTGATATATGAAATGAGTTTTCTAGGCCTGAAGTTGTTGCTCAAAATAGATAGCCGGTTGTACCAAGCATTCCCCGATAACCAAATGCAACCATTCAGTGGTGTTTCTATCATCCTTGTTGGTAATATTTCCCAGTTGTCATCGGTATGGATACTCCTATTTATGCTTCATGCTCATTTATTGTAGCCTTGTGGCATACTTGCATATTCTTAGTAACATTGGACACTATTTTCCACAAACAAGGAGATAATCCTGCCCAACAAAAGTTTTGAGCAATCCTTCTCCATATAAGAAATGGTGAGGCTCTCCATGATGACAAGGAATAGCTTATGAAAAACAAAAATTCTCTCACCCACAAAAATAGAACGATTTGATGTTGCAACACATTTGTTTTCCACAAATGACTTAGTCACATTCCACAATAAAAATGATCAAAAAATTAAACCTGCCCATAGCCATTAGCACTATTCGAGTAGCACAACAAAAGACATATGATTATGGAGATGATGACCAACTTCTCCTAGAACTATTCCTTTGTGTTGGTGAACATGTGATGCTAACAACAAATTTGTGGATTCAAGCTAGGCTAGTCAATGGATCCCTTGGTCTTGTTATAGCTATTGTGTACAATGCACATTGTAAACCACTACATCCGCCTAACTATGTTGTTGTATGCATCCAAAATTACATTGGCCCACCATGGGACCCACAAAACCCAACAAACATCCCCATCCCAGGTATAACCCAAGGCAGTGGGACACAAATTCCACTCACCATGGCATGGGCAATCACAATACATAAAGCACAAGGCTTAACATTAGACAAAGCAACAATCAATATATGCAACAAAGAAAGGTAGGGGCTAACTTTTAGAACTATTTCTCATGTTAAATCAATTGAAAGACTCTGCATTGATCTAACATTCTCATTTGAGAGATACTCCAAACTAAGCAACAACAAATACACCGTTCGACGTCGTAGCGAACAAGCCCAGTTGGAACAACTCCAACCCTCGCCAAATGCTTTTGTCCCAACCTCATGTTTCAGATCATGGAAAAGGTTTTGAAATATTTATTTTCACATTGGCTCCACACCATATACCATCCTATTTTGAAGGATTTTATATTAAATTTTACAGAAGCATACCAGGTAATAACCTGTGCAAAATGGATATAATGCTAAAGATGCATAGAGATACCAAGAAACAATAAATAGAGGGAAAAACATGTACAAGTCAGTGACATGTTTTGATCATTCCAGTCTATTAAAATATATATTCAACTATTCGAAAAACATTTTCAAGAATATTGTGTGTTATTTGATTGATTAGTTTTAAATTATCCACCTATGCTCTGTTTTCCATTTTATGTGTCTATATACTCTAAGTTTTGCTGCCACATTAAATTGCCTTTGTTTATTCAATGCTTTCCGTCCTCTTCAACCTTGAAAATTAAAGATAATTTTATTGTTTTTTACTATCTTTTGTATCTCCAACAATACAATTTATGTTAAATTCACTATGCAAATACGCACCCATAAATATTAATCTTCCCACCTCTCCTTTCAACATTTTGTTGTTTCATACTTTCTATATTTGAAATTTACAAGAATACACTCTTTTGTATATTCAACCTATCCATGTTTGTCCAAGTGTCTTTAAATTTCATGATGTCAATTCTTTATCAAGATACCTAATTTATAAAATTTCCACAAGAAAGAATACACTTCAATATGAGAGATCATATATGAAAACACTAGATTTTCCCCAACTTTGACAAAAAAACACTACAATATGAAAGATCATATATGAAAACACCAGATTTTTCCCAACTTTGTTATTGTCTGATATATGATGAGAATGCATTAAATTACTCATGGGCCTTTCACACTTTTCGTGCTTGGGGGTTTGGCTATAGCCCACAAGGCTTCATGATTCCAATATTGTAGGGAGGAGAACGAGCGTGAGTTTTGTGCTTTTTCCTTTTACGCCAAATATTTCTTGCTAGATATATAGATATGTACACAAATCCTTCCATACACTTGGCTTCCTGAAATATACTCTACTCTACCCATTGGATTTCCCCATGTGTGTACAACTTTCCTGTTAGCTTATCTAATTGATTATTTATACAAAGTTCTTTACCACGATACCAATTTCCCCTAAAATTATCACAACATTTGCATTATGTTATTCTAAATGTATTTGTATTAAGTATATGATTGCAATTTATAAGGAATGATATATTAAAATCATCATTTTTTTGCAATTTTAACACTATATGATATATACAATACTCCATCAAATTCCCCATCAGTCTTTTTACTTTTCTTTCTTGGGGATTCTACTTAAGCCTATGACTCTTCATGATTTTCACATAGGGTTCACATTGCATAGAATTCTCTTTCAACTGATTTTAACATGTAGTATTCTAAACATACAGTTGCAACTATTACAAATTGATACATATGCACATACAAATAACATTAACTGCCAAAGATGCACAGAGATACCAACCAACAATAAGTAGAGGCCAAATTTTCTATAAGCTAGTAACATGTTTTGAATATTCTAACATATTAAACTATATATGCACATACTCTAGAATCATTTTCAAAAAAATTGTGTTGCATTTGACTAATAAGTTTAAAATTCAGCAACTATGTTTTGTTTTCCATTTTTTTTTCCTATGTATCTTGATTTTTGTCATTTGTCCTTCATGCTTTGCTTGCACATATTCTTATGTGTTCTTTCTAACTTTTCAATTAGTTTTATTTGATTCAAATAGCTGGAAAATGTTGATCTACAAAATTCTCTTATGAGCATTTGACTATTTTTCTCTTCTTGTATATTACATTCATAAATATATAGACTTGTCTACATTGCATTTTTGTCTAATATATGATAAGACTCCATTCAATTTATGACAGGCTGCCCAAACCTGTCTACAATGATAGTGGATTTTTTTGACCATGTGGGTTGGTAGTGGTGGAGTTGGTTGCCTCAATGAACATAAACAGATATTTGGTAAGTATTTTCTCACGTGAGGGTTAATGCATCTTGGTGTTGTTGTACGATGGCACGAGAGGAAGTAAATGCAATATTCAATGTTGCAATGTGAGGATGTATATTGTTTGGTTGCATTATGAAATGAGCCACTATGGTATTGGTTTGACAATAGACTATTGGAAAATCTTGTCATCCACCTTCGTTAGATAGCAGATTAGAGGATTTTACAAGTGTTGTGCTTCGTAATCTACAACATTTAGCCTCCTATTGTTGCTATAAATTGTTTTGCAATGTATTTTTTCCATTCCATACACATCTAACTAGATACATATTTTGATAGATTCAAATAAAACGTTTCTTTGTAGTAATATCGAGTTGGGCTCAATGCAAGCATAGATGGACAAGGAGATATGAAGCCCATCTATGGGATAATTGGTACCTAAAAGATGACCATAGTTGTAAGCATAAACAAGGTTTTCTTTATAAATTTATATTTTACTAAGTTATACATTCAACACTTTTCTTCCTACATGGCTACATAGGCTCCAATAGATATCAAAATTAGGTATGTTTATAAAGTTATTTGTATGCATTCTATGCTTTAAAGAAAAACCTTTGATATTTCTGTAATGTCTTCCTTTCAATGATATCTAGGTATTTCATCCATAGAATTGGTTCTATTTTGAAACAAGATCTCCCATATATTATTCTTTTCCTATATTTATCAACATTACAAACAAGTTCCATCTTGCCCAATTATTTATCATCATTCTCTTTTTTTTAAAGTTATTACAGCAAAAAAAGCACTACAAAAAGGAAATCATATATGAGAACACACAATTTTTTGCAAATTCATCATTGTGTAATATATGATGAAACTCCATGAAATTTCTCACCGGCGTTTCATACTTTTCTTGCTCGGGAGTTTGGCAAGAACCCACAAGGCTTCATGATCCCAATATGGTAGGGAGGAGAATGAGCGTGGGTTTTTTTTGTTTTGCCTTTCACCATCATATATATAGATGCATGCATGAATTATTACATGCATTTGACTACAATAAACATAGTGTATTGTACACATTACATTTGTCCATGTTTCTACAGTTATCTTTTCAGCTTATGGAAAAAATTATCTATAGGCAACTCTTTATCAACATACCCATCTTTTTAAAGTTGTTACAACAAAAAAAATACTACAATATAAGAAATCATATATGGAAACACCCAAATTTCCCCTACTTCACCATTGTGTGATATATGATATGACTCCATTAAATTTGTGATGAGTCTTCCATACTTTTCTTTCTTGGGGATTTGGCTAGAGCCCATGACAATTCATGATGCCAATATGGAAGGGAGGAGAATGGCATGGATTTTGTGGTTTTTCTTTAAACCATCATATATTCATAGCTACAAATACACGACATATTGTATTCTATCGAATGAATTTCTCCATGCTTATACAACTATCTTTTCAACTTGCAAAATCAATTATTTAAACCCAATTCTTTATGAAAATACCTGTTTTCTTTAGGTTATGACAAAAATTATATGATGCAATCCTAAATATTTTTATGTAAAGAAAACCTTTCCCATTTTTTTAAACTTATACATAGATAGAAAAATTTTAAACATTTTTTTTCTAAGAGTTGATGAATTTCATGTTCGCTTGTTGTCACATCCTTTCTTAGTTAATAGCTTAAAGCCTTGACCATAAGTCTCTTTGAGGTTAATGGGAGTGTTGGTAACTTTGTTAGCATAGGATGGCTAAAAGTTTAATTGATTAGAGGATCTAGGTTCATACATTATAGGGAGATTAGGTTTGGTTTATGTCCCAATTTTAGGATTTAAAAGACCAAACATCTCAAGTTCTATTTTTTGTTTCATGGAAGGATAAAAGGATGCATTAGTCTCAATGTTGTTAAGGAAATCATTATAAAGTTTTTCATGATGTCATCATCTTCTCCAACGATGTCAACTTCACGAGGAGGACATGCATTAGGAATTGATTGAGAATTAGTGAGTTCAATTTCATTAGGATCATTTCCAAAAACACAGCTTGACACATCCACTAATAATTTCAAGGACATCTAAAACTTACCAAAGCATATATCCATGATGCAATGCAATGATCTAGAATGAAATTTGAAAATACAATTTTCAAATTCTAAACAAGGTAATTTTCTTATTACACTATGCAACAATCTGAAAATGAAATTTTGTAAATGCAATTGTGAAATTAAGAAATGCACTAAATGAACCCAATTAAACTAGTTCTAATGAAATAAATGAAATAGAAACTAAAAAAACTAAACTAGAGATATGATAATAGAAAACTGAAGCACATAAATGAAGTTTTTAATGGTATAAAATGTAGATGTAGACCTGATTCAGGACTAAATCACCTAGATGGGTGAATGAGTCCCAATTAGGGTTTCTGGAAGGTTCAAATACTAAAAACAACAACATAGAATTCCCAAAATTTTGGAAAAACAACCTATATAGGGACTAAATTGCCCAAGTGGGTGAATGAGTCCCAGGTAAGGGTTTTTAAAACAAAATCAGAAAATTCTAAGTTGATGTTAAGATTTCTAGGTTGTGTGCTCAAATGACTATTTGCAAGTATAGTTTTCGAGTGAAATTCAATGATGCAAGATGCAAAAATGCAACGTATATGAAATTTTCACTAATTCAAGATTTAGAAGCCCTAAATTACATTCAAGTAATGCAAATCTAATGTAAAGTTAATGAAAATTAGATCTAGGACTTAAAAAGTTTTCCAAATCATAAATTCAAGGGTCCAAAGGTTGGGTTCACCAAAATGAGCGGAAAGAAATAGGAGGTGTCACCTTTTGAGAGGTGGAACTAGGAGAGGACCTATTTAACTCTCGGTTCATTAGGAAACCAATATCCCTCAACCAAGTGACTCAATTGAGGTAAGGGGACTCTACTAAAAGGTGGTTTCCTTGGGTGTGATTAAATGAGGGTTCACCATTAAAATTAAGTTTCAAAGGAGAAATGGAAATGCTCATGCATTAAACCCTAGAAACTTGAAAGAATTAGATCAAACCGAGAAACATAAATTAGACATAAAGGAACTTGGTAAAATGATGGATTCCAAACAAGATCTGCAACACTAAAATTCTTATTTTTAAAATGCACTAGGATTGATACACTAGATTGGGTGATTTAGTCCTACTACAAGAATCTAGGCAGAATCTATAACCTTTTGTTGACAAATCAAGATCTACAAAAAACTGGTAGAAAGAGGTATACTAGGACTCATAAACCTAGAGGGGTCATTTAGTCCCAGTATTAGGGTTTGACTAAAACTTATATATCCTTTAATGATCTTTTATAGCTTCCATCTTGTCCGATCTCCAAGTCTAAAAGTTCAAATTCTAGCCTATAGGTGAGTTTCTATAGAGATGACAACTTCTTGAGAACTTTGACAACTTTTGAAAATTTTCCTTCAAAGGATCTTCAAGCTCCAATTCACCTAGATCTACAATAACACATGAAAGGGGAAAACAATTTCTTTGTTAGGGAATAGAGGTTTGCCTTGGTCAAACCCCATTTTAGTAATTAAACCTTGAAATGAAGTAGAATAACATGAAGGAATGATGAATGAACAATGCGCAATGTTGTAACTCACCAAACCCTTGAAATAAAGGTTGAAATATTATGTGAAATGGCTCTAAAAGACATGGATCTTGACTCTTGATTTTCATATGAGATAATGTCCTTGAATACTTACTTGAATCATGGAAACCTACATCACAAATGTTAGCTCAAAAATACACATTATTAATGAAGACTTTGACATGATGCTTGAGTCTTGAATATTGCTCCAAATGCTTGATGATTTTATCTTGAATGCTCTTGATCTTATAAAATTTCTCTCATGAATACTTTCTTATATTTCTAGATTTCTTGTTAGGAGAAATTATGTGAAATAACCTTGTATTTATAGTTTTTTATGCCAAATTTCTTGAAATTACAACACTACAAATTGACATTAGATCTAGGATAATAAAATCCCACCGAGAATTTGATTTAAAATGGGTCTTGGTTATAGCGACACTCATATGTAAGGTTGGGAATATGAGTCCCACTGTCTTAAACATGAGACACAAACTCCAAGAAGTTTTAAGTTCAATACAATGTTTAAAATTAGGCCCCAAGACCTAGGTGGGACCCATACGCCTAAGGTGGCATATGAGTCCTAGATCACCAGATCTAGAACACACAATGTCAAACATTGAATTATCATTTGTCATTTGTTAAATGTTGTGATTATCTTGAGAAAAACGCATTTAATAAGAGTTGTGGATGCAAAATAGGACCAATTGAGGCATAAAGAAGTCTAATTTTCATAGCGAGGGCCCAAACAAGTGTGAAAATATAAAGGGATACATTTTCCTACACCACAATAAAGATACAAGAAACCCTAGAAAATAAAATAATCTTCTAATGTATAGAAGGTGTTATGATGACTAGCACATAAGCATATGCCACTATTTCACACATTACTCATGCTTTTGACTTATTCTAATGTGAGGTTAGTTACTAAAACCAATGCTTAGTTGAGCAAGTAATTCTATAATGGAATTAATAGTTTTAATTCCCGCCACCAAAGCAACTATAAAGATGCAAGCTAATAGTAAGTTCATAAAATAGTTATGATCCAAGAATCCCATAATCTATTGAAAAGTTGATGAATATTTCCAACATGAATTCTTTGAAAACTTTGTGAAATCCACATTGGAAGCATCAAGAAATAGTTTTAAAACTTTTGATCTAAAAATGATAGAAGCACTTTTGATGATAGTGATCACATTAGTTCAAGAAAGTGATGTTTCTAAATCTATCAAAAACAAAACCAATGACCTACTCATAATCCAAATTAAATAGTGTTATAGCCTAGAATCCATCTCATCAAGAATAGTACTTTGAAGAATGTAGTCATCTAGTCTAAAATGGAAAAATCCAAAGTCTACTCCAAATCACTATATTATCATCTTAAACCCAAATTAGAGAAGTAATACAAACTTAACCTTTCAAAATATAGAGGTTTCGTTCCATGGCAGGCTTCACAATCTATTTTGAATCAATAAGAGGTCTAATGAAGAAAAAAATGTACATAATTAATTAAAGTTTTTCCTCAATAATAGAAACCCCTATTCTTTAGCTCAAAAATTTAAGTGGGTGCAATTTGGGTGGGACTAAAAATTACCCCACTAGCTTAGGAATTTTTTCTTCCACATGTCAATCATATGGATTTTTTAAATGAAAAAAAAAAAAAAATTATTTTATTTCATATTTACTTACTTTATTGAATTGAATATGTAAAATAATAAAATTCATGATACTACTAGCTTCAATAAATTTAGGATCTTAAACTACACTATAAAATTCATGGGATCACCCTGTAAAATCCAACAAACCAAAAAGATTAGAAACAAGAAGAATGAAATAATATTGCATAATAGTTGACCAATTGAATTAGGAAAATAAGGTGTACATAAATAGGATATAGGAAACGAACATCCACAAAGTGAGGATAAGAATCATCACAAGTAGAGTGGTGGTGAGTTGCCTACCACAAGTGAAGGAAGAGGTGTTGAAATTGTGTTGAAACCTCACAAGACACCTATCATTATTGAAATCTCAATGAGAAAAGGTCAATAAGACACCTAACTAGGCTTAAGTAATCCAAGTATATGAAAAGTGTAATATATACACTAACACCCCCCTTAAGCATAGCTTAGGTGGGCATGAATGAAATGGGTCCCAAATATTAGATTGGTGAGCTACCCATGTATAATTCAAAATAAAATGAGTCTTGACCATGAAGCCTAATAGCGTACTCATGTACAATGTAATCTCTCTAAAAATGAAGATAGAAAACCTAGTGGGAAAAAGCTATCCGCCAAATAGATAGAATATAAGGAGAAGACAAAGTACCCCCCAAAGGAAGATGATGTTGCTAATGAAAAATTCACTCCAAGAAGAGCTCATAGATGAATGAAATTTATCTCACTAAAGGGTTTGGTAAATATGTCGATAACCTACTATGAAGATTTATCTATGTGTTTGGTTCACTGATGTTGAACTATATTCCTAAATATTTGAATAGTACTTTAGTTGTCACAATAAATGATTGTAGGCTACCTGAAAGGAATAAAAAAATTAGTAAGAATTTCCTAAATCCATATAGCCTTAGTAGCTGAGTTAAAAAACCCCTAAAATCTACCTCTATGGATGATATAGCAATAGAATTCTTCTTCTTGCTAGGCCAACTAATAAAACTTGAACCAAGTGAAAAATTGTAACCTGAGGTGGAGTTGTAGTGCTCAATGTCACCAACCTAATCTGAATTTGTAAAGCTAACCAATTCAACTAAAGAACCAACTCTAAATCGAATCCAAAACTCTAGAGTAGCATGAAGGTAATGAAGGATCCTCTTAGTTGCTTTCTAATACAGCTCATGAGGTCTCTAAATAAATATCGAGACCATGCCTACTACATAGGAACTCTTTGGCATGGTATGAGTCAAGTATATAAGAGTAGGTAAACAAGTTGTTGATACAATGTAGCATCAAAAAATTATGTAGTATAAGAAGTCTCAAGATTTACTCCAGATAGAAAGGGAGTCGAAGAAGGTTTATAAGTAGTCATGTGAAACTGTGCAAGTAGATCAAGAGTATACTTAGGTTGTGTAAGTGTGAATAAGTAAACAAGATTAAAACACTTCTTAATTAGACATTATATCAATGATTAAACAAATTGAATCAATTCAAAACAGTAATCAATTGAAAGCGTTATATTGCTCTCTATCTCCAAAGATTTATTAAATCAAAATTGCTCCCAGATTGTTAAGCACTATGATTGTTAAAATGACTATCTGAAGAACGAGATGATACTAATGCAATGATATGGAGCTAAAAGACAATGCTAGATGATAAATAAATTAAACTAGCATGACATGGACATGAAACAAATAATTGCAGCTATAGGAGGTAGCCATTGATGTGAAAGCTTGATTGGTGGATATGCTTGATGCTTGATTGCTTGATTGCTTGATTGCTTGATGCTTGAATTCTTGCAGAGTAAGAGTGTAAAAGTTAGATTATCTGGATCCTTTTCTTGGTTCAATGAGGCTTTATTTATAGATTTCCTGATTGTAGAAATGCACAGGGAAAGCTTTGAGAGGCTTGGATTCAATCTAGAGAATTGAATGGTGAGAGATGGAGAAGATTGAGAGAAAGATGGAGATTATCTCTACCCATGAAAACACCAGGCAAGAGAAGAGGAAGGATTGATGGAGGAGGATTGAGAGATCAAATTCCAAATTTGTCTCCAATTTGTGTCCAAAACTTCTCATGAAGTTTCAATCAATTAATTTTGACATATTTTAGACATGGTTTAGACATAGGATATCTAATTCATTTTTGAGAGAATATAGATGGAATATTCTTTGTGCTTTAATTCAAATATTTTTGATTTATTGAAATTAGTAAAAGAGGGATAAATAATTTAATAAAACAAACTATAGGATAGTTGTTTATTAAATTAAATAGAAGAATATGGCAATTAATCAATAAAGTGTTTTGATCTTTATTTAATTAATTTAGAATTGATGTGATTGATTGAAATAGGGATTTGATAATTAAATCGAACAAAGTATTTAATTTTTTTTATTTAATTAAGATGAGATATTAGAAGAATTTAAATGTGATGTGAATGTGAACTATTTAAATAAATATTTCTATTTATTCAAACAGTAGAGGAAATTAGGATAATTAATCAAATAATTTGTATTTAATTAATAGGATGCTTCAGACCAATTTTAGGTGTATACATTTTGCCCCTCTTCGAAGTGATGTGTTTACACGTTGCTTTGAAGAAAATTTTGCTACTACTGCCAGGATCGATGATATAAAAAAATAATTTCATGTGCCCCAGACATGCCCTAGACATTGATTTTCAGATGATTGATGATAATATGCCCCCTGGGGAGATAAATTAATGATTTGATGATTTTTAGAATTTTTTTCAAAAATTTATGATTTTCTAATGTTTTTATGATGTTTTGATAATGAAATAATTTATCTCCCGACAAATAATGGAGAAATCTAGCCTGCGGATGAGTTTCTAACTAATTTCTTGGATAAAATTAATTAAAAGATAATGAAAACCCACCAAAATACCTTTCCAAAAATTATAAATACTCCAAAAGGTCATTTTCCAATTCATTTTCACTTTTTGAGTTAAAAAACCTTTTGTGATAGAGACATTTCTGCCAGCTGGAGCAAGATGCCTATTCCCTTCCACACTCACCAATTGGAGCATGTTCGATGTCACCAATGGCCAGCCACGTATGGACCTCCGGTATGTACCCCTTGATCTCCTCGTAATTCATGATTTTCTATTTTTATGTTTTTTAGACATTAGGCATGTCTAGGTTAGTTTTAGTGCTTTCAAGCTGTGCTATAGCGCTTTCAAGTTGTGTTGTAGCACTTACAGTCCAATGTAGCACTTCCAGTAGGTCAATTAGCACTTTGAGTTTTAGCGCTTGTGTTAAAAACTCTAGCGCTTCCAGTTGGTAATGTAGCACTTTCAGTGATTTAGTGCTTAGGAGTCAAGAATTAGCGCTTTGATGTTGGATTTCAGTGCTTTGAGACTTTTAGCGTTTTGATTTGGTGGATTAGCGCTTTCAGGTTCTATTCTAGCACTTCTGTAAAATGGTGGTTTGACCGACTATTGTGGCGCTTCGATGCGGAAAAGTAGCGCTTCGAGACTTCTAGCACTTTAAAAGCCTGTTTTAGCACTTCAGAGTGCTAAAATAGTGCGTTCAAGATTTAGCACTTTGGGTCCTTGATTTAGCGCTTTTAGTTGATAAAGTAGTGCTTTTGGGATTTAGCACTTTGGAAGCTTGTTTTAGGGCTTCTTGTTAGAATTGAAGATTTTGACTTAGTGAACCTTGATTTCGTCAATTCCGATCATGTCCATTCTTCTGATCGGTATGATTTTTAATCCAAATTCTTGATGTTGGATTTGGATGATGTAAATAAAACTAACTCTCATGATAGGTGAGAATAAATCTTATTCTTGATGATCCTCATGATAGGAGAGGAAATGATTCAATATCTGATAAATCTCATGATAGGCGAGATCTAGATAATGTTTTGATGAACCTCATGATAGGTGAGGTTTTTTGATGTTTTGAGAACCTCATGATAGGTGAGGTTTGATGTTTGCCTATGAATTTTGATCAAAAATTCATACCAATTTGTGATAAACTTCATAGTAGAATGAATTTTGATTTTATTGACATAGTTCACTAATTTGTTGATTTTTTTGTTGTGATGATAGGAGTGTTTGGGTACTCTCCAGATGCGAGAGAGGTTTCCTCAAATGACAGACTTGATACTTTGTCTGACACTAGATGAGCTTTAGGTGATAGGTCATTGTGGCCTTACGAGCTTGCTTGATATGCCCCAGATTAGGATTAATCAGGGTCTGTTGACTGCATTGGCTGAGAGGTGGCATAGTGACCACAACACCTTTCACCCAGCTACTGGCAAGATGACGGTCACACCTGAGGATGTGTGGCATATTTTGTGTATTCCATTCATGGGTGAGATTGTTATATACGATTCCCATGGGACTAGTAGTAGAGATGCTCTTCGTAGAGTGTTTCAGGATCAGAATATTGTGGGTCTGAGCATTCAGTGGAGGAGGATCACCGACTCTTATGCTACACTACCAGCAGTACTAGCTGGATTCATTGGAGGTTTCCTTTTCCCTAATCGTAGGTCAAATGGATTCCTCGTTGGCTGGGGCAGGACTCTTGAGAGCACGATGGTACACGGTACCAGATATGCATGGGGGATGTGCATGCTAGCACATCTTTATCATGATCTACACTCAATTATGTACCTTGGAGCTAGGAGCTTATCAGCAGGGATGACCCTATTACAGGTGTGGGCATGGGAGCATTTTTCTATTGCTCGATATTTTCCAGTTGCAGATAGACCAGCCGGTAGACCTTACATTTTTCGATACAGTGGTCGATTTACATAGGCCCGGATGGGCAAGTTAGAGCATTGGAGATGTGTTTTCGACGATACAGAGACAATTATCTTGTGCCCATACCTTGACTATGAGGAGTGGGATGAGGATGGTGCAGTGTTGGGGTTCCTTTGTGAATCTATGTATCTTATCGGTCATACACCATTTGTCTTAGAGAGATTTCTACTGCACCGAGTGTACCAACAGTATGGCATTGTACAGTTTATGCCACAAGGAGTTTCCCACTATGCAAGGCGACGGATGGATATTCTTGATTGGGGTCCCCATCTATCATATGATGTTGTAGTAGAGGGATACCGGACACTGTAGCCATCAACGTGGGATATGCAGAGGGATATTGTAGAGGCGCCGATTACTAGGGAGTATGCCGCATTCCTAGCCTTGGTTCCATATCCTCCTATCACCATTCCTGATGAGCCGGCACCTTTACTTGTGCAAGAGGATGTGGCAGTGGGTTCTGCAGATAGTGGGGGTGGAGATGATTCTCCATTAGGCAGTAGCTCAGAGAGTAGCAACAGTTCTAATAGCAGTAGTGATGAAAGTGACGATGGTAGTGGAGGAGACAGAGGGGCAAGGCCAGCCATCAGTAGTGCTCCATCTTCTAGCAGACCTCACAAGACGCAAGTAGTGACAGTGCCAGTAGTAGATTAGCAGAGACAGATAGCAGGTCTCTAGGCATAGGTTCAGACTTTGCAAGGGTAGTTAGTATAGGCTCGGGGTATGCTTGTGCAGACCCGAACTTTGATGCAGGCACAGGCTCAGGCTCATGCCCAGGCCTCAGCACAGGTACAGGGACAGTTAGACACTATGAAGACGTAGGTTGATACCTTGACAGGTGAGCAAGATAGTGCTCTGCAGATTGCCGAGAGGGCATAGGAAAGAGTTGAGACTTTACAGAGAGTGGACGATGGTAGTACAATATCTGACTATATGAGAGAGGTTATGCGGGCTGCCCAAGAGGTAGAGTTTTATCAAGGTAGATATCATGATGCAGTGCCTGTTGAGTGCAGAGTTAGCTATGCCCCATCGAGATCTAGGCAAACACACACACAGACAATGAGCGAGGGGGTGACACAGCCTCTATGCAGAGATCCTCGAGATCCTGGTCCTTCAGGGGGTGGTGGTGGTATGGGTCCTTCTAGTGGTGGTACAGGTCCTATGGGGCCCACACACTCTAGCAGTAACAGATCGTAGATGCTATTGTGATCCTCCATGATGTATAGTACGATGTAGCTCATTGTTTGATGATGTATTTTTAGACCAGACTTGATTGTATACTTGACACTTTGATATATATATATAGGAGATGTAGTTGATGTGATATGATTATGGTTTATGATTTCTATGTGATGGATGCATTTATTATGTGATGTTTATATATTGATGCTTTTATCTTTTATTGCAATGTGATGATGATTATGATGAATGTATGTGCAAAATATTTGAAGTATGTATATGATGTAATGTATGAACTTCTAAATGATAAATGATAATGATGATGTATAGAGAATATAATGATGATAATGATGATGATGTAATGACTTGCATTTATTTTATGTAAATGATATGTATGGATACATGGATGTTTGAATAACATGATGATAATAATGATGATGTAATGATGTAGATGATAAAAGATGTAATGAAAGTGATGGTGTAAATGCACGATGTATTTGATAAATTTATATTTATAATGATGCAAAAATGTATGAATGATGAAATGATGAATGCATATGATGTTGGATAGATGATAATGTAATGAATGTTTTTATGGTAAAAATGAACCTGATGTACTTATGGTAATTAATTCATAGTTTATCTAATGTATGAATGATGAAATGATGATACTAAATGATGCGATGATGATTCCTACATGTTTTTGATGATTTTTGGATTTTATGTCAAGTATACTTAGTCTTATTTGTAGATTAGATAATCATTGATTGGAACCCTTTATGCAATAAATACTCTACAGATAATGAATATGATGAATTCGATCTAATTTTAACATGCAACTATATGCAAAACAATTGTCATTTTAATAGTACTCTGTGCCTTTTTGTCATCATAGAGCTTTATTGGATGTTGAAAGTGAATACAAGCATCAATGGTATGTGTTAGACCAATGACGACCTAAGTATTTCTTTCATGATTTTTGATGTTGCAATCGAACACAAGCATCTAGGTATAATTTAACCGAGATGACCTAAGCATTCAATGTGTAAACAGGCAATGATTAATCATTTCAATGTGTGAATTTTGAATGTCATCGGTGATACATTTGCATAGCACATCCCCTGACAATTCATACATTCATATGATTAACTTACAGGCAGCAGACAATAAAAATATCATTCTCCTTCCTTGTCCCTCTAGTTCAATACATCATTGAGTAACTCCAAAGTAATGATAATCGAAACTACAACTTGTCCATTGTTTACTTAAAGTGTTTCATTCATTATTTAGATTTTTAGGTCATCCATCCTGATTTTGACATGTTTTTGGATTTTCAAGATTTTTGACAAAAGACCTAACCTAGTAACCTATCTTATATGTCTTAGGGGCTGATCAAAGATTAGCATTTCCTGTGTTACAAATGCAGAGACCACATAGTTCAACTGACATAGACCTATGTTTTTGGATGTTGCTTTTCTAGACATACTTTTTGACATGTTTTTGGATTTTTTGAATACCATACGAATGATTGATGCTTTTCTAATGATGATTGATATTGCACGTTGATCTTTGTTTTCGGTTTTTTGGCTATACTGTTGTGTGCCCTTTGTTGAAATCGATACGTTTGCATTGCCCCTAATGATATCCAGATGTTGCCCCCAAGCTTTGGAGTGATACTTGACTATTTGAAAATGATTGTGATATGGATGCAAAGATGGCAAGACAACTGACATGATATGAAATGATACTGACTACCAGACTAATGATCCTGATAGATATCCAAAGAGATGGGAAATTTGATCTTAGAATCACATACGACACCTGTTTCCAGGTTTTCACCATATGATTTGATTACACCCTTTCTATTTTTTGTATTTTCTCATTTTTCTCTTTTTCTTTCTTTTTGTATTTTTTATTTTTATTTTTATTTTTGTGTTGCCAAGATGCCTATTTGCTAGGTTTTCATCAAGGAAACAATTTTTAGAAGTTTAACCCATGCACTAGGAGATTCAAGCATAGAATTTTCAGAGATGAATGTTGTTGATAGGTTCATCAAACAAATCCCCTTCTGATGTTGATAGCTAATATGCTCCTGATCCATACACTGATATGACGATAAACGGACCAAGCCAATTAGGCTCAAATTTTCCTTTCTTTTCTTTGTCCTACTAATTCCAGGTATTTTCCTTTAGTACCAAGTAACCAACCTGAAAGACCCTCGGTTTTACCTTGTGGTTGTAACTTCTTGACATCCTTTGTTGATAAGTTGTTAGATGGTTAACAGCTTGTTGACGACGCTCATCTAGCAACTCCAATTCTTGCAGTCTAGATACCCTATAGTCTTCATCTGAAATTGTAGACATCCAAAAATAACATTATACATTCCGCTTTAACTAACATCGTGCATTTAGTTCTTCTACTAATCAATTAAAGCAATTTATTGATTTAATCCTAAGGTTCATCAAGCTTAATTAAATAAATCAAATTATTTAATTAAGTTCCTAAGCTTCTTCTTATTTGATTTAATAAATCAAATTGATTTAAAATCAAATATCAAATCCCTAAAATCCCCCAAGTTAATTAATCTAAATTTAATTAACTTTTAATCACAATTACCATTCTCTAGCTTTTGACTCAACTAGAGTCAAACCTAAACTCCTAACTAACCCTCCCACTTGCATCAATAAATCAATTTAATTTATTTATTAAAAAGACTATTTTCCCTCAATAACACTCATCTTTGACTTTTTTGGACAAAGATTATTCCCCCCAAAACCCTCAACAACATGCATTTATTGACATTTTTCAAATTTGAATGGGCACATTGGCCAAAACTTGCACAAGCTTTGACCAATCCCATTATGACAAGTGTCTCTATCCTATTGGATGGGATTTAGTCCCACATTGCCTAATTTTGGCCTCTCTTCTATCAACTTTTCCTATAAATGCAAGGCATTTTCTCTCATTTCAACAACACACTTTGAAGGCATCTAAACTATAGGCAACTTGAGCTCATAGCAACTCATTGTCTATCTCATTTGGATTAGAAAGGGATTGGGAAAGGGCTCTCTCACATCTTCATGGAGGGCACCAATCCATCATAGAATAGGTTGTATTTCATTTTCTCTAATGCATGTTTGTCTTAGTTTTTATTATCTTGTTTGGAGATAATGATTTATATTATTCTCTGAGGATGGTTGAATCTATACAATCCATGTGTAAGATTTCACCATCCTACAAATGGCGCCAGAAGGAGGGCATCCTCTTAAAAGATTTCAATAATCTTCCTTTTTCTTCATTTTTTTGGTTGTTTAGTGTTATTTTGCTCTAGTGTGGTCCGTTATTTTTTGGAATTGTATCTATTCTTCTTATATGGAATAACACGCAGGCCCACATTGTATGTCCTTTTTGATGTATTTTAGAAGTGGCTGCTAGTGTGGATTCCTCTTTCCAAGCCGCATCCAATACCAAGACTATTTGGAGAAGGCTTTGAAGCTATCATATTGCTTGTTGAACTACATTGTTTCAATCCTAAGTGAGTGTTGGTTTCAAGCCTTTGAGGCTATGCTATGGAAGCCACGTTGATGGCATGACTATATTAGCATGTTTAAAATCTTTAATTCTCTAGCCACGACATATGCCCTATGAATCTTGCTATGGTAACCATTTTAGTAACTATGTTGAAACTGTTTTGGCTTTGTACCTTCCTATCATAACGTAAAACTTGTTCAGTCTCTAGATCTATTTCAGATACAAGTCTAGTTCTTTGAATAAACACTAAAATATTTTAAGTCTAGATTCCCATATCATAGCATCGCCTCATATTTTGATACTAACAGCATACTGTATGAGGCATCTCTTTCATTTTTAATACTGTGTGGTACACAGATTTGTCTGAGATGTTTGGTCTGCACAGAGAAAGCACTTATATCATTGTCTTCCTTATTATTGTTGTTCGATATTGACTCATTAGTTTGTGTCTTGAAGGTGTGTAAATGTTAAAAGGAGGAGTACGTGAGTTTTTAACGCTGAAGCACACTTTCTCATGATAAGTCCCACGAACAGATAAAGTCAGGACTGGAAAATTTGTTCTCTTCTTTCGGCCTGTCATAAGCTATGTTATTACTTGGCTATGTCATAAGTTCCACGAACTAAGATAATTGTTCACCACATCACAAGCTATGTTATTTTCACCTACTTCAATACTGATGTCTGCGCATTAACTCTCTCCTTGTCCCCAGCGCAAGAAAGATATGCTTGGATCTACCTTTTAATGCTTTGGTATGTGACACTGATGTGTACTATCGCTCCAACCCATGCATTTTGTGGCGTAGCTAGAAATAAAGTGGAGTATTAATGGCAGGACTGTCATTCAATGTTTAGGACCAAGCAGAATAGTTCACACGCTTTGTATATGATTCGACATTTTAGTCCAAATTTGGTCACTACCATTTTGTTATGTGTACTTTCCAATAGTTTGGTCTGTCATTTGCATTAACCCGAAGGTTTCCAAAGCACCGCCCCAATCTACATTCTTTCATTGAAGAGTCACTGTCATTTCCTGGACATTAATATCCTATCAAAGTATGAAGTGATGGCGAATGTCCGACAATTTCAAATATGGTTAGCTTCTAGACTGATGCCAGTAGCCTGCGCCTTCACTCCCGATCCTCAACTTGTGCATATATCACACACGTACTGCACTTACTACATCTGCCAATTCGCATTTAGCTGGTTCCTGTCAAAACAAACATGACTTCATTCCTCTGGGGTCTTTCTTTTTGTTATTATAAACTGGCAATGTTATTAATTTCTAACATTTTGAATCTATAGCAGCGCTGTTATACTCATGCTAGAATTTAATCAGTCTTCAAAAAAAAAAAAAAAAAATATTGATTGAAATTTAATTTACTCACTGTCTGTTAAATATTGATTGTTGAAATTCATCATGAGCACTCACTCTATAGTTGCGTTCAATATAGTAGTCTTGATTGAACATTCAATGCAATAATATAGACTGAAAGGGTGCCTTTACTATTGATAGGTTTAACATTTATTATTTTATAGATTTCAATAGCAAAGATGATTGGTTTTACCGATGACAACATTAAATAGTGGTTGTCGATTCAGCAAAGATTTGATGGACATCCCTAGATTTTCCATGTCATAAATAATATCATATTGCTTCACAAATAATTTTATGACATACTTGGCTAATGTTGATAAATATTGTATTTGGAGGTCATTGGGGAAAGAGTAAATGCATTCATAGAGCTTTATTTAGGGCATGGCAACCTTTGTTTACGTATCATATTAATTGATTAAGCCTTATTTTTGATAATCTTGTCTTTTTTTTTTATGCATGCTTATATGGTTTTGTAGAAGGTTATTAAATCTTATTTTGCTAAACTCTATGTTATTTATAGGTTGAAACAAGGTGGACTGTTGAAGACGAGTATCTGAATTGAATGAAGGTTAAAGATTGAAATTGAAGGTGTGTTCGTTGTGATTAAACAAAAAATGGAGGCGAATAGAGTGAATTTGGAACCTTCCTTTTTGAAATCGAGATTTGGAAAAAAGCATTTTTTAATGCTTGTTTTAAATCTGGGAGCTTCCATTTACTACCTTTTTTTCCCGTTTTAAACTAAATCACCTTTCAATTTGGGCTTAAAATCAATCAATGACTTGATCTTTTCAAAGTTGGTTAAAATTGAACCTTAGACATTTACTAGATTTCAATTTGGGATTAAAATTGAACAAGGAAACTTCACATTTCAATTGGTGCTTTTAAAACGAACTCATCATTGCTTTGAGGAATTTAAAATTGAACATGTGTACATTGTGTTTTGTAAACTTTTTTGCAAAATAGTGTCATTTAAAAGGGCGTATGCGCTTCTCTTGCACTTCACAGTGATCTTGAGAATCAAAAGTCTTTTTGATGACCCTAAGTTGCATAAAAGATTGCCTCCACACTTCAATTTGGGCATTTTAAAATTGAACAAAACATGCGAGTGTGAGCACGATATATTGCGGAGGTTCTCCCCTTTGTTTTTCAACGAGGGTTGTGTGAATGACGGGATATGTTAGCTCGCTATTGTTTATCTTAGAGGGCTTGCCTTGCGGGAAAAAGTAATCACCCAAGGGAACGACCCAACCGGGAACACGCTAAAGCCAAGCGACTTCCACCCAGGATATAAGTGTGGATATTGGAACAAAGGCCAATATCATGAGGATTATTCCGATGAGATGGACAGCAATGGACTCTCGCCAACGTTGGATAATCCCCCACGAATGGAATGCCCGAATTAAAACCCCTTGTTTAGAAATTGGCCAAAACCTTATCTATCTTGTTGGTGCAAAAGGTCATGTCCTTTGAAGCTGCCCCACATAACATGCGGTCTTGTTGTGGAAATGGAAAGTATGCCATGGGAGATTCATGGGTACTAATGCTTGGCTGACCCGAATAAGTGAGTGTCATGGAGGGGAGCTAGTGTGGTCAAGCATTTAGCCATTCACACAAGATATGCGCAGCTGGATTTATCCAAGTGGGAACCCAACAAGGTATTGTCTCATCAACCTAGGAGTGTGAAAGTGCTTGGAAAAAACACATTGCTTGATCTTGAAAACATTTGGAAAACAAACATACACAAAAACCTTGAAATTTCAAACACCTTGTGGGAAACAAATACCTATTGACGAACTTGCCCACTCTTGCTCTCCCTAGGAATCACATTCCTAGAGGTTTCTAAGTGTGCAAATTCTACCATCATTTGTTTCCAATAAGGATAAACATAAGGAACTTTTTCCCTATTTTCCTCAATTTCCGCATAAAGGACCTTGTGGGATGAGAAAGAGAATGGGACACTAGACATATAGTTTGAAAACCTAAGCAAGCAAGTGTCTTGGATAAAAAGAACCTCATTTAACCAAGATAAAGAGAAAAATTGGATTACACATGTGTTTTCTAACATTATTTCCCACAAGATCAAAATCCCAAAGCCAAAGTTCAAGAAGCTTAGTCTAAAAGCTCATGAGGAGCGTCTTGAGAGACTTTTCGAATTCAGGGAAAGATTGGTTTATAACTTTTACAAAAAAGCCTCAAGGAACAATCCAGCATTATATGCATTTTATTGTCAACAAAATGTCAAATTGTTTCAAAGGTTTGCATTTCTCCCATAGGAATTCAAGCATGTTCTTCAACACCGAGGTTTTGTAGAGAGAGAGTCACATCTAGGTTAAGGTTCAAGATCAAAGCTGTCATTCCCGTTCATTCATCCATCAAATCAAAGTATCATTTCATCATCAAACCTTTTTGAGAACTCTAGAATCAAACATCACGCTAAACTTAGAGGGCTAAATCAACATCATCATATCTTGGCTTAACGCACTTAGCCAACATAGTCTCAAATCATTGAACAAATTTTCTTTGAGATAAGACAACTTCTTAAAGTCTATTAGTTCTCCAAAACATTGGCATAACACACTTTGTCAATTCATCCACTTTGTGCAAGTTCCCTTAGGATAACACAACTTCCTAGGGAAAACAACTTCACAACCAATCTTGTTTGACTTAACGCATCTAGTCAAATTATCACAATCAAATCAAATCAAAAGCCCTTTCAAAGTTTTGCACATACATTCAAAAAGTTTTCCAAAGGTTTCATTCACTCATCCCATCCATTTTAAAACCCATCACCATCATCACCATCTTTGATCTTTTAGCTACCCTAGTTCTTCTCTTTTTGGACTTAAAAGATTAGGATTGAACAAATCCCTATTTTTAAGGTCCAAACAAGATCTCAACAAAAGAAGGGCATGGAGAATATCAAAGACATATCAGCTTCTATGGACATGAGTCATCTAAATATCGAAGTGAACCTAGCAGGATCAAGCAATCCCCCGAGCAACTCTCCCTTATCATCACAAAATCCTCAAGAGGAGAGTCATCGAGAGGATGACATAAATGAAGACATAGGGATGACACTAGAGGAAATCATGGAAATGATTCAAAATCCTAAGAACCATAAAATTGTTAGTGCTATGTTCAAATGCATAAATTCAATAGAAAGAGGAGGGGACATGCCCCCTCCCAACCTTAACACAAGCACCAGTGCAGTTGCATCCCCGTTGTCAAACATCAATCAAGAAGTACCTTGCATCACCTCAATCATCACACCAACCTCCCCAATTGTAAACAAGGGGAGTGCCATGTTCTAAGAATTGCAAGAACACTACCTTGTGGCTAATGAAGAAGCAATCATCACCCCTACATTTATTTCGGAAAACTCATTTCACCCTTACATCCCACTCACATTCCATAATCCCACTGGTTCATCCTCATTTCACGCCACACCAGCTTATCAATTGAACATACCAACTCCCCCACCGCATGAGGAAGTTGGTTTTCTTGGAACGACAGAAGCTATCAATCCTTTCTCTTTCCAAAGTGGTGCATCATCCCTTCCCCTGCTTCCTTTCACATCTGCATCGCCTCCTGGAATAGGTCTTCCACCTTTAACCATCAAAAATTTTGCTAATCCAAGCAATCCGACCACCACTTTGAACCCGCTTCTTTTTCCCATGTCCTCACAACAAATCACAACCATTCCTGTCACCATGGTTAATGCATTTATTGGTCCTCAAGTCTCCCAAAGCATGCCTCATCAAGGATCAATTATCTCAACCACCCCGTCCACAACCCAAATCACAGTCACAACCACAATCTCTCCACCCACCACGACAGTTGGCATGATTCCTGCTCCACCACCAATTCCACCGTGAAAGCACAACACGACCAATTCATTCTCCATTATGTTGCAAGCTGCACAACAAGCTACCTGCCAGAAGGCACTCCAAGCCCAAGCGCAAGCTCAAGCTCAAGCTCAAGCACAAGCCACACAAGCGCAAGCACAAGCTCAAGCTCAAGCCCAAGCGCAAGCTCAAGCCCAAGCGCAAGCTCAAGCCCAACAAAAGACACAAACTCAATACCAAGTCCAATTGCAAGCAATCCACTTGCAAGCCTACCACCAAGCCCTGCAAGACTTTCAGGCACAACACCAAGCTAAACAACAAGCTTTATTGGCACAATAGTAGCTCAACCAACAACAAGCATTGTTGGCACAACAACAGCTAGACCAACAACAAGTGTTACTAGCTCAACAACAACTTGACCAATAGCAGGCTTCATGGGAACAACAGCAGATAGACCAATAGCAAGAGCTATTGGAACAGCAACAGCAAGATCAACAACAAGCGTTGTTGGCACAAATGCAAGCGTACCAACAAGCCCTAAACGCATAGCCAAGCTCGTAGCAAATGCTGACTAGTACGCTTCCCACCCATCAAACACCTCCAACACCTCACCACTCATTCATCCCACCCCTCGACCCAAGCAAGGATGTCGCAACACAGATCAAATTGCTTTCGTAGCAGGTGTTGGACTTGCAAGCAGGAAAAACCACAAGGACACCAGGCAACTTGTGCCCTTATCTATTTGATAGAAGTCTCACCATGGTACCGTTTCCAAAGGGATTCGAGATCCCCAAATTTGATAAGTACAATGGAACGAGCAACCCTGAAAACCACGTCAGGGAATTTTAGGTGCATTGCATGGAAGTCGCATATGATGACACGTATCTAATGCGGCTCTTCCCCCAAAGCCTGACTGGTCTAGCTATGGAATGGTTTTCTCGCCTACCCATGGGCATTAAAACATTCGAGGAAATTATGGAGGCTTTCCTTAAGAATTACGCTTTTAATATGGGTGTGGATGTCAGTTTAGAAGAACTATCTGCACTCAAACGAAGAAGAGGAGAGTTATTTGCATCCTTCTTGCAAAGATGGCGATCCAAGGCCAATCAGAGCAAGTGGACCATGCCAGAGGAACAACAAGTTTGCACCATCATAGCCAACCTGGATGAAAACTTGGTGTTCTACCTAAAAATTCAGTGCATCACATCTTACGATCAACTAACTCCAAAGGCACTCAACATCGAAAGAGCCCTTACTGCGCGAGGAGGCGCACCTACATTCACTCCACCGCAGGATAACTGCCCGTCCAACAACTACAATGATAAACCTCGAACATGGTCGAGGAACAAAAATATCATGAACGATGGTGTGGTCGATGCTAAGGTAGTCATCAGTGCTCTTAAGCAAAATACCCAAAATCATCATCATCCGCAAACTCATAACCACAACAATGTGCAGGCTAATGCGGTAGTAGCACAGTCACAACCACCTTCCACCAACCAAGTCAACAATGTGGGTAATCAAGGAGGACCACCTCCCCGCAACAAGTTTCCCCCCAAGAGGAAGCTCACAGCCCTTGGCGAATCGATTGAGTCTGTCATGAAGAAATTGGTCAAAGAAAACCTAATCAAAATCTCTAACTCAGAACAATACACGGAGCCTATGACCAAACCACCGTGGTACAATGAGAATCTCCTGTGTGACTTTCACAAAGTTAAAGGACACACCATTGCCAACTACATGAGACTTAAGAATATCATCCAAGACCTCATCGAGGATAAGGTCATCAACATTGAGCAACCGGTCGAAAACCAAGACCTAAAAATCTACACGAATCCGATGCCGAATCATAATCAGGGAAATAACCAAGGGAATAATAAGGGTAAACAAAAGTATGCTAGTGCCAATCTAGTATATGAGGAGATAGTCGGATGTGTCGACGAGTTGGTCACTGTCATAAATATCAAGGGAACCAACAATGACTGTGGAGTCACCACACGAGGCAGAAAAGTTACCATTATCGGGGCACCTGCTAAGACCCCCATTACCAACACAAAGGCTGTCCCCTATGATTACAATGTATTTGACCAACTGAAGAGAACACCCACACAAATATCCATCATGGAATTACTAAAAATCTCTGCCACTCATCGGCAGATCCTGGATGAAGCACTAGCTGCCTCTACCATTGCCGCCACCCTTGACATAGAGCAATTTCAGGCTATGGTAGGTAACATCGTTACCCCGAATCTCATCACATTTTCAGACCAAGATTTCCCCCCACAGCCATCTCATAACTGTGCACTTCACCTCCAAATCCTAGTCCATAAAAAGAAAGTCAAACGAGTCCTGGTAGATGGTGGTGCAGGTCTTAATATTTGTTCCCTAAAACTTATAAAGAAATTGGGATTCATCGAGGATTCCATCAATAAGAACAAAAGTATCACCATAAGAACATATGATGACCATGAAAGAGTGTCTTAGGGCACTATCAAGATCCCCATCCAAGTGGGGCTAGCAACCATGGAAACAACTTGTCAAGTTCTTGACCTTGATTTTCCATACAACATCCTCCTGGGATGCCCATGGATACACAGAATGAAGGCAGTGGCCTCAACCTATCATCAGTGCATTAAGTTCTCATATCAAAATGAGGAGGTTACCATATATGGGGATCCTGAACCTTTCGCCTATTGCAAAAACTTGGAAGCCAAGTTTTACAAAATCCCTCAAGTACCTAAAAATGATGAAGGACCATCCACTTCATACATAGACCCAGCTAATCTCGCCTCCACTTCTGCGACAGAGACACCCGCCATCCCCGACATATCCGAGATCAAGAACATGATACAGGACAATGGATGCGGTGATTATAGAATGAAGAAAAATGCTTTTGTTGTAGGAGAGTTACCACAATCTCCTAGATCACATGGGCAACCACAGTTGACTCAAACACCTGTCCGCACTAGAACAAAACCCTTTGGATTCCATAGTTGGGGGGATCTCAGTCAGGAAAATGTGGATGAGGAGTACATCACAAACACTTTGTACCAAGATGATGGACCCACTCCCACCCTACCCATGGAGGAAACAAACAGAGGGTTACAAATGATGTTCGGCATCGGCTATAACAGGAATGAAAGCCTAGGAAGAAATAGTGATGGACGGTTGGAGCCCATCATTGTAGAAAGAAGAACGCAGAACCTTGGCCTCAACTGTACCCCTTCGAGTATAACTGTGCATGGCAGAAGTGTTCCTAATAGGGTAGGCAGGTCCTCTCCTCAGGTTTCGGCAACTAACCTTACATTACCCATGTCCACAGGCCTACCTCTCGATAACTTCACATTTGACATAACTGACATTTGTAGTAGCAGTGACGACGATGACATCATAGGTGGTTTACCTAGGCTCTTTGAAGATTCCACCTTACTGATGATTAGTGTCTCACCTGCTGAGCCAATCCAACAAACCCACCAAATCCACTTAGTGTACCCCCAACTCATCGATCACGACCAACGAGGAACGCCGATTCTAGACTCGTTTGAAAATGATGAGGCTCTCTCGGAATTCATGGGACTAAGGGATACTGTTCCATGTCGAGATCACAAGGCAGGATTTGATATCACTCTAGACACACAAGCATACTATGGGGAGATGATTGAGTCCTTCTGTCGCAAAAGAAAAAGATCGAGAATAAGCTCGGAGTTATTGAGTGAAAACCACACTGTGGCACTCTCTAACCATAAAATAGTAAAAATAAAGGACGCATCGAATGGTGAAAACCTCTTTGAGGTGCCAGAGGATGAAGGATTCAACCTCCCCCCTACTGCTCTACACCACAAGAAGTCAACAGTATTGGCAGAACAGTGCAACCCAGTCAACTTAGGTATAGAATCAGAACCACAAATTACCTTCTATGCAGAATCCCTCCTAGAAGGAGAACAAAAACTATTGGCAGCATTCCTAAAGGAGAGAAAGGTAAATTTTGCATGGACCTATGCAGACATGCCAGGCCTGGATCCTGAAGTAGTAGTGCATCATTTGGCTATTCACCCTAAAGCAAAACTAGTCAGACAGAAGCTAAGGAAGATGCACCCACAAATAGCCTTGCTTGTAAAGATTGAGCTACAGAAACTTCTGGATGTTGGCTTCATACACCTAATCGACTATCCAGAATGGGTATCTAACCTCATACCAGTCTCAAAACTGAAAGGGGCATCCGCATCTGGACTGATTTCAGAGACCTAAACAAAGCATGTCCCAAGGATGACTTTCCACTACCCAACATTGACATGATAGTGGATATGATGGCCGGACATGAGATGCTTTCCCTAATGGATGGTTTCTCAGGGTACAACAGATATTGATCGCAAAAGAAGACCAACACAAGACAGCATTCACATGTCCGTGGGGCACCTACTACTGGAACGTAATGCCATTTGGATTGAAGAATGCAGGAGCTACTTACCAAAGAGCCATGACATTAATCTTCCATGACATGATCCACAAAACAGTCGAAGATTATGTAGATGACATACTTGCTAAATCAAAGAAGAGACAAGACCATATAGCAACTCTAAGTGCTATCTTTGACAGGCTCGAACAATATAAGGTTAGACTCAACCCGAAGAAGTGTGTCTTTGGGGTGCAATCAATGAAGCTGCTAGGATACATAGTTTCAATGAGAGGAATAGAGGTGGACCATGCAAAGGTAAAAGCAATCCTCGAAATGAAAGCACCAAGAACATTAAAACAACTAAGAGGATTGCAAGGAAGACTCCAGTCCATCCGAAGATTCATAGCACAATTGGTAGATAAATAGATTGCCTATTCACACCTACTTCACAAGGGAGTAGCTTTCAGATGGGATGACAAATGCGAGCAAGCATTCAGCAAAATAAAAGAATATCTAGTTACACCACCTGTGTTGATGCCACCAATTGTGGGGAAATCACTAATCCTATATATCTCAGCAACAACAGCCGCCCTAGGGGCCCTTTTAGCCCAGCATGATGAAAAGGGAACCGAGCAGGCTATCTACTACATCAGCAGAACAATGGTGGGACATGAGCTCAATTACACATCAATAGAAAAAGCTTGCATAGCACTGGTATTTGTGTCTCAGAAATTCAGACACTACATGCTAGTGCACCAAATCAAGTTGATTGCCAAAATAGACCCTCTAAAGTACCTATTGTCAAAAGCAGCACTTACAGGTAGAATGGCTAAGTGGGTAATGATATTATTAGAACATGATATCGAGTATGTAGAACGAAAGGCCATAAAAGGGCAAGTTATTGCGGATCAGCTGGCAGAAGCTCCCCTCTACATAGATAACCCACTCATATCAGAATTCCCAGATGATTCCCTTTTTAACCTTGGTGCAACAGACCACTGGAAGTTATACTTTGATGGCTCTCACACACAACATGGGTCAGGAGCTGGTGTGTTTTTCATCACGCTGCAAGGAGACTGCATACCTAGATCATACAAGCTGGCATTCCCTTGTACTAACAATATAGCAGAATATGAAGCTTTGACCATAGGACTCAAGATTGCAGCACAATGGTGAATCATGGCACTAAAATTCTATGGCGACTCGCAACTTATCATCAACCAAGTCAATGGCGAATACCAAACCAAGGATGATAAGCTCACACCATACAAGAAGGTGGTAGAAAGCTTCAAGGAATATTTCATCGACATTACCTTTGAGCAGATACCAAGGACAAACAACAGAGCGGCTAATGCAATGGCGACAATTGGATCCTTACTCGACATCCCTCGTAATGTCTCGAAACATGAATTTCTCGTAGAGCAGCTTCTCGTACCCACATTCAAGGTACCAGAGTTAGAATACGCATGTGAACTCATTGGTCCTGGTGATTTTTGGTATCATGATATATACACCTACCTAAAGTTAGGAATCCTCCCCACTGACATCACCCTGAACCTAAAATGCACTTTCATCAAAAGGACTTCACGATTCATCATCCTAGGAGAAACCCTATTCCATAGAAGTATCGACGGAACCCTGCTACGTTGTTTAAAACCCAAGGAAGCCTTGACTGCTCTCACTGAGGTAGACAATGGCACGTGTGTGGTATGACCTTGGCTAAAAAGTTGCTAAGAATAGGGTACTACTGGCCGACAATGGAAAAACAGGCGCACAATTTTGTCAGAAAATGCTTGCAATGCCAACAACATGGAGACCTTATTCATGCACCAGCTCAAGAACTGCATCCCATTGTTACACCTTGGCCCTTTTCACAATGGGGGCTCGATCTCATTGGTAAAATATCACCCACCTCATCCAATGGCCATAAGTTCATCATCACTGCCACTGAATATTTCATAAAGTGGGTCGAAGCAATTCCCATGACCTACATCATGGGAAAAAAAAATCCAAGTTCATCCTGAATTACCTCATTTGTCGATACGGTGTTCCTCAATCCATTATCTCTGATAATGGGACGCCCTTCAAAAATCAGGATGTCCAAGATTTGTGTGAAAAATTCAAAATCCAACACCATTTTTCCACTCCATACAATCCACAAGGCAATGGCCAGGCAGAAGCTACAAATAAAACCATTTTAAAAATCCTCAAGAAAATAGTCAATGACTCTGGTCGTGATTGGCATCTGTAGATAAATCCTGCCTTATGGGCCTATCGCACTAGCATCCGCATGCCAATAGGTTCCACCCCATTCTCTCTCATCTACGGATCAGAGGCCATACTCCCCATCGAGATAGAGCTCCCATCACTAAGGATATCATTGCAAAACCTTATCACAGATGAGGAATATAGGGTCACAAGACTTAATGAGCTGGAATTACTAGACGAAAGACGCATGGATGCCCTTAATCATCTACAAATGTACCAGAATCGCCTAAAAAGGAGCTACAACAAGAAGATTAGACAATGCACTTTCCAAGTTGGTGACCTCGTGCTGAAAGAAAACCAAAAGAACATGCCAAATCCAGATACAAAGGGAAAATTTGAGCCCAACTGGTTGGGACCTTTTGTCATCACTGCAAGTTACACATCAGGGGCATATCAACTAGCAACACCAGAAGGCGAGCCTCTGCAAGAGCCTCTGAATAACTCTCACCTCAAAAAGTTTTATGCCTAAACTTTGCAAGGTATAGAACTAGAAAATACAAAAACAATCAGAAAAAGTACTAAAAAAATGGTTACCTCAATGAAAACCTGGCAAACGGGCATCTTGGTGACAACAAAAAAATCAAAAGATCAAAAAGTCCAAAAAAAATCAGAAAAGGATTGAAAATAGTAAAAAGAAAAAATCGTCCTCTAGTGAAAACCACTTCGGTGGCACTTTGGGAAAATACCTTGGTGAAAACCTGGCAAACAGGCATCAAGTGTAAATAAAGCACCTTCCCCATCTATCAGGATCTGCATAACTCATCCACTCCATCGCATTCCACTTATCCGCTTGCATCCATACCAAAGCCTGCGTTGGTATCTGTACTATATTCCACCATTGGAACTGCTTGGCATTTCTAAGGTCAGTCTATCCTGCCTTTATCGAAGTAGTCTGTTGCACCACACTGGGGGCACATTCTCACAACATTAGATCAGATTTGTGTACATTCTCATGATCTTTTTCAAAATTCATCAAAAAAAACCAAAAACATTCAAAAAATCCATCAAAAATCTCAAAAACATCTAGAAAATTCATCAGAAATCCAAAAACATCCAAATCTTTCAAAAATCCAAAACATTCAAAAATTCATCAGAAAATCCAAAAACATGTCGAAATATCAGAAAATCTTCAAAAAATTCATCATTTAGTCTTGTCAGTCTTTCACCTTGTCGAACTACGTCATCTCTGAGCTTGAACGTAGGCAAGGTTGATCTTTGATCATCCCCTGAGATGGTTAGGTCAGTCCTTTAGGCGTCTGTCGCATTGGCAATCCGTTTGCCCATCTAGTCTACATCTTAAGTCAGTCCTTTAGGCAATAAAATGGCAATCCATTTGTCCATATTATCATCAAGTCAGTCCACCACCAGTCAAACTACGTGGTCTCTGCGTGTATAACATAGGCAAGGCTAATCTATGGATCAGCTCCCAAGACCCCTAGGATAGGTCTTTAAGTTAGTTTGTTCGTTGTAAAATCTTGAAAATACCAAAAACATTTGTAAAACATCTCAAAATTCCAAAAACAGCCTCAAAACATTTGAAAAAACCAAAATGGTGCATCCATTTCATCTCGCTTTCACCCATGATTGTCATCACTCATAATAAATCATCGTTGCTTTCACCCTTTGGTGAGTTAGTCAGAAGCAAGTTTAGCAGGTTCTAAAGTGAATGCCTAATCATCAAAGTCTCAAGTCTAAGTTAGTAAGTCAACAAGTTGGTCAACTCGGAGTATCAATAGCTTATCACCCAATCAGTCTCACCAAAACCCTGATCACTACATGTCGTAGGATGAAGCTTTCCCACGATGGACATAAGCATCAGGTACCTCACAGTAGTTTAGCCTTGGCTAGCGGTACGAAGAACATCAACTTGTTTGTTTACTTTATTTTGGTCCTTTTGACTTATCTTATTTTGTGCTCATTCCAAGCACCTCTCAATGATGCCTAAACAAAACAGGTTTAGAGAGAAAGGAATGGGGCAACGGTCATTATCTTTTTATCTGTTGTGCTTGTTGGATATTCTTGTAAAATAACTTCGTCATGCATACTTTGTTTTGTTTGTAGGAAGGATGTTTTAGGTATCTTGTTGACCACATAAGAAGGCTTGCCTTCTTATGTTTTGGCCCGAGATGTTTAAGATATCTGAATAAGGTTATGTTTGTCAAGTGTGAACAAGAGTACTCCTATCTGTTTGACAAGTCAAAGTCCATCACACTAGGTGCCACGCCATCCTGGTTCTTAATACCTTGATGCATTGCACCTACGTGTGTTATCAAATATAAAGAAAGGTACGCTCTCTCCCATCCCTCGATAAGCAACACATCATCATCATTCATCATCATATCCAGTAATGTCTCGATGACCAATGGATTTATTGGACTTCTACATTCTTCTTGGATTTAAGGGTTTATCCCTCTCGTTCTTCTATCTTCTTTCATGCTAACAATGCATCCATCTTGCACCCGTATTCTCATTCTGCATAATCACATCATACCATCATATCAGGACAACAAGCATCCATCACATTCATTTCTCATTTCATTTGCATAATCATTTAAGATGTTAAAATAATATAGATTTGTTATTTTAAGCATCTTCAAAACATCTCATTTTCATAATCATATAAGTTGCTTAGGATAATATAGATTTGTTATTCTAACCATCTTCCAAACATCTCATTTACATCACCATTATCATATAGTCTTGTCATCCATACATCCATTTTTGAACCCCTTTATCGTGAGATACACCTCAAATTGAATCTTTTCGCTCGATCTCTCAAGGGGGCAATGTACTAGCATATTTCTTTTCGCTAGGGCATCCGAAAAATCGGAAATTTTTTAATTTCGATATCGGCAACATCATTCTTTGAACCAATGCAACAAGTACATTGCTTCAAAGAGGGGCAAAATGTAGACACCCAAAAATAACATTATAAATTCCACTTTAACTAACATCGTGCATTCAGTTCTTCTACTACTCAATAAAAGCAATTTATATATTTAATCCTAAGGTTCATCAAGCTTAATCAAATAAATCCAATTATTTAATTAAGTTCCTAAGGTTCTTCTTATTTGATTTAAAATCAAATATCAAATCCCTAAAATCCCCCAAGTTAATTAATCTAAATTTAATTAACTTTTAATCACAATTACCATTGTCTAGCTTTTGAATCAACTAGAGTCAAACCTAAACTCCTAACTAACCCACCCACTTGCATCAATAAATCAATTTAATTGATTTATTAAAAAGACTATTTTCCCTCAATAACTCTCATCTTTGACTTTTTTGGACAAAGATTATTCCCCCCAAAACCCTCAACAACATGCATTTATTGACATTTTTCAAATTTGAATGGGCACATTGGCCAAAACTTGCACAAGCTTTGACCAATCCCATTATGACAAGTGTCTCTATCCTATTGGATGGGATTTAGTCCCACATTGCCTAATTTTGGCCTCTCTTCTATCAACTTTTCCTATAAATGCAAGGCATTTTCTCTCATTTCAACAACACACTTTGAAGGCATCTAAACTATAGGCAACTTGAGCTCATAGCAACTCATTGTCTATCTCATTTGGCTTAGAAAGGGATTGGGAAAGGGCTCTCTCACATCTTCATGGAGGGCACCAATCCATCATAGAATAGGTTGTATTTCATTTTCTCTAATGCATGTTTGTCTTAGTTTTTATTATCTTGTTTGGAGATAATGATTTATATTATTCTATGAGGATGGTTGAATCTATACAATCCATGTGTAAGATTTCACCATCCTACAAAAATGATACCTTTGAGTGATACACGAAGGGATGGAATTTCAACTTCAATGGGAAATATGGCTTCTGATCCATATACCAAAGCAAATGGTATAGCTCCTATTGGTGTTCTAATGCTTTTTTCTGTAGGCCCATAGTGCAGGGCTGAGTTTAACATGCCAATCTCGTCCAACATCATTAACCATATTTTTGAGAATTTTGAGTATTATTTTGTTTGAGGCCTCTGCTTGGACATTCCCTTGAGGATAGTATGGTGTTGAAAAATGATGTTGGATGTGGAACTTATCACATAGCTCTCAAACATCTTGATTCTTGAAAGGTCGTTCATTATCTGTGATTATAGATTGAGGGATTCCATAGTGACAGATGATGTAGTTCAAGATGAAAGATGAAATTTGCTTCCCAATGATGGTAATAAGAGGTACTTCCTCTATCCATTTTGTGAAATATTTTGTAGCTGTAATAATGAACTTGTGTCCATTAGATGAAGATAGATTTATTTTTCCTACCAGATCTAGGCCCCATTGACAAAAAGGCCATGTTGATGTGAAGGGATGCAGTTCTTGTGCTGGTGTGTGAACCAGATTGCTGTGAACCTGACATTTTTGACATTTCTTGACAAATCGATATGATTCTTTCTCCATGCATGGCCAATAATATCCCAAATGGAGGAGTTTCTTAGCTAGAGTTATTCCACTCGAGCGAGTACCACAAATACCCTCTTGAACTTCTCATAGGGCCATTTCAGATTCGTTGCGTTCTAGACATCAGAGTAGGGTACCATCTAGACCTCGATGATAAAGGACATATGTGATTAAAGTATGTTGAGCAGATTGGCGGATAAAATTTCATTTTTGGTTCCTGGAAAGGTCGGGAGGAAGAATATTATCTTTTAGGTAAGCATAGGTTTTCTCGTATATGGAGGTTTCAGTTGTTTCTAGATGGCATATGGTAGCGGTTTCTGATTTATAATGGGAAGGACATGATACTTGTTCTACCATAAACTCATAACAAACACACTTCTTAGGCAATTGTAGTAATGAAGCAATTGTAGCCATAGCATCTGCAGCTTTGTTCTCTACCCTTAGAATTTGATCAAAGTTGATACTGACAAATGACTATTTCAAATTATCTATTTGCTACTTGTAGGGCATCAAATTTTCATCTTTTGTTTGATATTCATCATTTACTTGATAAATGACTAGTTGAGAATCCCCATATACCTATAAATCCGTGATTTTCCATTGAATTGCTATCTTGACCCCAATAATCAATGCTTCATATTCTGCCATATTATTTGTACATTGAAACATGAGTCTATATGATTTCAGAATTTTGTGTCCTTGGGGAGAGATAAACAAGATCCCTGCTCCTGATCCTCGTTGTGTATATGATCCATCAAAATATAGTATCCATTGTTGGGGCATTGCTGTCATAATGTTTGCATCTGGAAATTCCATTGTCATTGGGTGATCATCTGGTAGAGGAGCTTCAGCTAGCTTTTCAATGATTTCTTGTCCCTTAATTGCCTTTCTCTCGACATATTGAATGTCGAACTCACTTAGGAGCATAACCCATTTCCCCAGTCTACCTGTTAATGAAGCTTTACTTAGTAGATACTTCAAAGGGTCGATCTTTGCAATTAACTTGATTGTATGAGTCAACATGTAGTGTCTCAGCTATTGAGTAGCAAACACTACTACTAAGTAGGACTTTTCTATGAATGTATAGTTCATTTCATAGCCATTTAAATTTTTACAAATGTAGTAGATGGCGTTCTCTTTCCCTTCATAGTCCTCTTGTGCTAATAGTGCCCCCAAAGAGATATTTGTCATGGAAATGTACAAAATGAGAGGCCTTCCTTCTATTGGTGGTATGAGAATGGGTGGTGACATTAGATATTGCTTGATTTGATCGAATGTTGCTTCACACCCCTCATCCCATTTGAAAACTTTATTCTTATGTAATAGATGATTAAAAGGATGACTTTTGTCTGCCAGCTGGGAGATGAATCTTCTGATCGATTAGAGCCTTCCTTGTAATTATCTTAGTTGACTGATATTTTTAGGAGGTGGCATCTCCATTATTGCTTTGAATTTTGCTAGATCCACCTCAATGCCCTTTTCTGAGACAATGTATCCTAGCAGTTTTGCTGATGTGACCCCAAAGACACACTTCTTTGGGTCTAATTTGACATTTAATTTCTCCATCCATGTGAATATTTTGTCTAGGATATTTAGATGTCCTTCCCTTGTAGTAGATTTTTCCAAGATGTCATCTACGTAATCCTCCATGAATGTGTGCATCATATCATTGAAGATTGTTGTCATTACTCTTTGATAAGTTGCTCTTGCATTCTTTAGACCAAATGGCATGATGTTCTAGTAGAAGGTTCCCCATGGACATGTAAAAGCCATCTTTTCCTAATTTTTTGGAGCTATTCTTATTTGATTGTACCCAAAGAAGCCGTCGATGATTGATAACATGGCATGCCCTGCTGTCGAGTCCACGATGATGTCTATATTTGGTAGTGGAAAATCATCCTTCGGGCTTGCTTTATTAAGGTCCCTGAAATCCATGCAGATTCTGATGCTGTTGTCTAGCTTCGAAATAGGTACTATGTTTGATATCCACTCAGCATAGTCTATAGACCTTATGAATTTAGCAGCCAATAATTTCTTTAATTATGTCTTTACCATCAATGAGAGGTGAGGATGCATTTTTCTTAATTTTTGCTTAATAGGCTTGATTCCTATTAGCAAAGACAAATGATCCATTAGCAGATTTGGATCTAAGCCTAGCATATCGAAATATGACCAAGCGAAGTTGATGCTTCTTTCCTTACAGAAATTGATAAATTCCGGTCTTTCTTGATCAGTCATTGATTCTGCTAGATGTAGAACTTTTGCATTCTCTTTTGTGCCAATGTCCACCGATTGTGTAGGTTCGACCAGTACTGATGATCGCTCATGATAATGATCTGGGAGAGTGTCAAATCTTCCATCCTTCAGTGCCTCGGAAAGGTTTTCACCATTTGATGCATTCTTTATTTTTACTTTTTCTAGATCTAATGCTGCCATAGAATGGTTTTCACCATTAGATCTATTTTCCCTGTTTTCAATTTTGCAACTAGAAGATTTGACACCCTCCTGCCGAGTCATATTGTTATGAGTATTATAGATAGAATTTGTATCAGGTTTGGTATGACATAGGAAATGCACGATGGAATTATCATTTGCAAATTTTGGTATAGTCAAAGGTCTGATAGGTTCCCAATCAATAAGTTCTGGATGGATTAATGGCATGATATCATCAGATTGATTTAGGTCAATGGAAGTAAGGGTGAGGACAACAATATCATCATAATTATCATTTGGGATATCGAGATCCATGATGGTACCCTCTTAAACTCATCTAGTTCACTCAAATTTTGTTCATCCTCACTAGAGTCATCGATATTCAGTGATCCCGCGACGAATGGTCTAGACCCAGAGCCTTGGCCCTCCTCACGTGTAGGTGCATATTTTTGAATCACATTGACTAGAATATCAATGAAAAGTAGATCACAAGGTAATGCCCACTCATATTCATTTGAGTCTATTTCAAAACCATCTCTAAAGTGAAGGATATTTTCTACAGCCGTCTTTGTTAGCTCCTGCTTCTCTTCTTCAGAATATCCTAGTCCTGGCTTCTCTTTTGTGTGGAGAGTGAGAGGTGTGATAGGTTCTATGATTCCCTCCTTTCTTAATCCCATAGGTCCTTGTCCTTCATAACCCATCTTTTCAAGAATGGCCTTTCCTTTTCCATACTTGTCTATGTTGATGTTAACATTTTTGATACCGATCTCTGATGTTGATGGTTCTTCATCCTTGTATAGCCAATCTAGGATTGCTTTTTCATCTATTTCTTCTGCTATAGTTCCGGATTTTACAAATGTTTCTTGAAGAATTGTGACAGGTAAAGATGTTGGAGGTTTGATCATTGATGGTTGACCATATTTCCTAGGAGATGGAATTAACTGTGATAAGTTAAGTGATTGCTCCATTGAGTACTGTCCCATTTCTTTATCTATCAACTGAACTTGCTTTTGAAATTTTTTTGATAGAGAATATTGTGGATGATTTTTTGTATCAACATGACTTGTTTCTTTTTCTTTACCTTTCTTTTCCACCCACTTGGTAGTGATACTTAGACATTCTTCTTTTGATGAATTTGAACTTGAAGCTTCCCTGTTGTGAGGGGCAAAGGTGTCTTGAGATATTCTCAATGTGTCACAATGTTGTGGATGATTATAATCAATAGCTATAGTCACCTCTTGTCAATTTACTAAAAACTTCAGGCATTGATGGTATGTAGAAGGTACGACCTGCATTTCATGAATCCAAGGTCGTCCTAAGAGTATGTTGTATGTCAAATCTCTTTCTAATACTTGACATGCTATATGCTTCAGCATGGGTCCCACTTGAATGGGTAATACAATTAAACCTTTGGACGATCTTTCTTCCTCATCATATGCTTTGATGGTCATTTTTCTTCGAGCATCAATAGCATCGTCGGAATATCCTAGTGCACAGACTAACTTGAGGGTGCAAATGTTCAGACCAGCTCCCCCATCTATTAGAACTCTTTTAACGCTATGATTATGGATATATACTTTGCTATGCAATGCAGTATTATGTGGATGGTTTAATGAAACATCATCCTATTCAGAGAATGATAGACAATGTGGGGTAGTCAGATGTCCCACCATAGCTTGGAATTGACAAACATCCAGATTCTTTGGTATGGTTGTGGCAACTAATCCTTGTTCGAGAACTTCCTTATGTGATGGTGACAATTTAAGGAGTTCTAGTATTGATATTTATGCGGGGATATTTTGCAATTGATCGATAATATTATAATGAGATTGAGGTGGAACCGCACGTTGAGATCCAACTCGTTTTAATACCACCTTAGCTTTCCCCCTAGTCATGACGTTTGCCAGTTGATGTTCTTGATTGATAACATTGTAATGTGATGGAGGCGGAACTACATGTGTGGATCCAATTCCTTTTAACATTACCTTGGATTGTCCCCTATTTATCACATTGGCTAGTTGATGTTCTTGATTTTCTCTGATTTTTAAGACATTTATTTGATTATCAGAGTTTTGCATGCTTGGGAGCAAATCCAAAGAGGTAATGTTGTTGGTTTCATTTTCATCAATATTATCACTAATTGTGTGATCATTTTTGACTTCAGATAGATGAAGGACTGTTTTGTCATAGATATGATTGATGTTCTTTCCTTTGTTGTTTGAAGAGGATGATGGTCCTTTGTCATAATTTGGCAAAGGATCCTTGAATGTGGAATGATCATTATTATTTTGAGGTTCCTCCACATACACTTTGTTGCTGTCCACCAAGTCTTGCACTATGTGTTTCAACTCCATACAGTCATTTGTTTTGTGACTCTTGTTATTATCAAAGTTGCAATAATCAACATCATTCCACCATGATGGTTTGACTTTTGGATCCCAGAATCTAGCTTCTCGTGCAGTGAGAAGGCCTCTGGTAACTAATTCTTTCATTGTTGATTCCATTGTTTGACCCAAAGGTGTGAATCTTCACTGATTTGACGGTTTTTTATATGACTATGGTTTTATGATTTCATTGCTTTGTATGGTATTTGACTTGACATTTTTCTCATTGTTTTGATTCTTTGATGTGGAGGTGGTCAAGTTGAAAACCAATTTGACATTTTGGGGATCATTTGTTGTCTCATTTGTGTTTCGATTCTTTTGCCAAAATTTTGGCTTCTCATCGCTTGAGTATTGACTTGAGGAGTTACTTGTGTTGTTTGTTTTATCATTAAAATGCTTGATAACTCCTCTCTTGACTAATGCCTCTTCAATCTTAAGACCATTTTCTATCACTTTCTCAAATGTTGGAGGACATTGTAGTTCCAATCTATAACTCATTTCTTCCGTCAAGTTTTCAATGAACAATTCCATCTTTTCTTCTTCAAGAATGGATCTAGGATATCTAGCGAACAAGTGTTGCCATCTTTGGAGAAAAGACAAGAACGTTTCTCCTTTGTTTTGTTTTATATTGTAAAGATCTTTGATAGTAACATTGTGTTGGATGTTGAATGAGTATTGAGAGATAAATCTATTGACGAGTTCCTCAAAAGTTATGATACCTAGTTTTAACTTCCTCCATGCATGTTCCTCCTAAACTCCTTGGGAATAATCTCATTAAATAAGTTTCCTCTTGGGAAAACTCAAGACTCATTGTTTTAAATTCTCTGATATGATCTATTGGATCCGTTCTTCCATTATAGTTATCATATTTTGGGATCTCACAATGTCTCAGAAAAGGTATCAAGCTGACTGTTGCGTCGAAAGGATAAGGACAAATGTCTTGTATCATATATCTCTTAGTGGTCCCTTTCATCATATCTTGTATTTGTTGCTGTAACATTTGCATCTATGATGTTAAAGCAACAACTGGATCTATCATTTGCATAGGTTGTAGTATCTCAGTCTCATTCATTTTCGGTGTCTCCTTCAAATGGTTTACATCAAAATCTTTTGGAAGTTTTTCCCCTGATTCGACTAACATTAAAAGATATTTTTCCATTTCTTGTTTTAGAATTTTTTCCATAAATATATGAAACTTGGGATCTTATTGAGCCGCTTGGATATCTTCTGGAGTTATTTCGTTCTTATCATTTCGGTTCAGATTGTTCCAAGGATTTTCCTCTGTCATTGCTTGGGATTTTAAAATTTCTTGTTCTAAGAGTCTCTATTTTTGGGACCTAGTGAAGATTGGCATACAAATTTTAACCCTTTCTTCTAAAATGTTGATCTTATTTGCTGGAAAATGTCAATTTTAAATGTTTAAAACAAAGTCAAATAAGATGACTGATCTTATTGATGAGACAATGCTAAAAATTTGATTACTATACTTGGTTTTGTGATGAAGGATGATAGTACCCTAATAATGAAACTTCAGTGTAGTAAATGATTGTGTATTTGATTTTGACACTTGTGATTTGCAAGATCTTGTTTCAGTTGATAAGTTTGGAAATTTGTATAAACCTTTCTGACTTTGGTCTCTAGACAGTGATTTTGATTAAAAGAAAATTTGTTTTCTGGTGAAGTAGTAGATAAAAGACAAATGGACTGACTAGTAAAAATTTTGAACTCTATGTTTTAGAAGTGCTAAAATAGAGTACATAAGCATTATTTCCCAGAAGCACTAGAATAGAGTCCCCAAGCGTTGAAACAGATGACAGAAGCACTACTTTGATAGAAGCGCTAAAATAGTGCCCGAAAGTGCTGTAGAATGTGATGGAAGCATTGTTTGATAGAAGCGCTAAAAAACCTACTATAAGCGCTGAAACAGTGCCCGAAAGTGCTATTTCATAGAAGCACTAAAACAATGACTAGAAGCGCTAAAACAAGTTTTCCAGAATGCTAAAAATAGGACTTTTATGACTTGTTATTGTAAAATCTGATCTGGTCTTGTGGCATACTGTATCAAAGATTGTGGAAGATAAGAAGGATGTATGCACTGACTATGGTTGTGATACTGAGTGAGAGCTCTTCTTTGAAGGAAGGCTCATGAATAGAGTGGTTCTACCGTGTAATCTAATGTGTGACCCCTAGCAAAATCATGATATCTGTGGATGAACGTTCTATATTGTAAAAGGAGTTTCCGATTTTGATATAGAAAATGTTGTTTTCTCAATTTGTTTCTATAATCGAGAGGTTTCTAGGGTTTTGTGACTTTGACTTTTCTTTTGAGAAACGTGGTGGACTTCCACTTTCGCAGCATGGATTTTCTGATTTGTTTTGACTTGACATTTTTAGGATGATCTTTAATCTAATTTAAATGAATTTGTGAAAACACGGCAAACAATTTTGAATAAGTGTTTTAAAACTGAAAAGATCGTGTATGTTCAAAAACCACGAATGATCTTTATTGATTTTGATAGGTTGTTTTGGCAATTGTACACAAATCAAATAGAATCACACTTAAGGACAATTAGGTCATCATTATACTCACAACCCACATCTTGAATTACGTTGACTCACACAACAATGTCACCCCCTAGAGGGCGCCCATGTTTTTGTCGTTGCCAGGCGCGTACTCAAAGTGACAGAAGTGGATACTGAATCCCTTGAGCAAGCGGTCCTTGGTAATTATATGGTGAGTGTCTTGGGAGTAGATTCTTCCCTCCCCTTGCACCGTGAGTATAACAATGTATGGCTACTGACTCGACAAGAAACTACTCTATGGTTCGTAGATAGGGTTTCGTTTGGTGCGGCAAATAGATAAACTCCCTCAGGAGACCTCCCAATCTTTAGAACAAAGATTTTGGGGATGGTTATCTTGCTCACTACCGTCAAGTTGGACTTTCATCAACAACTTGCATTTTTATTATAGTGGGTTGGAAAACTTGGCTTTGGTTGTTCCCACTTAGGTCGTTCCTGTAGGGTGAGTACTTTTTCCCACTATGACAGACCTGCTAAAGGATTTAATAAAGCGTAAATGACATGAAATAAAAGTGAATCTGGCACTTTGGTCACCTAGTTAAGGGGAGAGCATAATCCTAATCACCACAAGCACAACATATAAGTTTGTTCTATTTTAAAAGCCCAAAAAGAAATTTTCTAATCTATGTGAAGGTGTTGCTTCACAGAAATCATGATGTTCTTTTTAACTTCTATAGTAAGAATGTGATGACTATCCTAGGATTGATAGATTTTCTTTAAGAAAAACAAGAAAGTGACTATCCTAGGATTGATCAATTTTAGAAACTTTGAAGTGGCTATTCTAGATTGATCAATTTTAGAAAACTTTTGAAGTGACTATCCTATATTGATATGTTTTAGTCCAATTGTGAAAAAAAATTAAAATATGGCCACGGATGTGTCGGATCCAGACTAATTTTACAAAAAGCACTAGAATATTGCATCGAAGTGCTAAAACAGTTACTTGATATGCTAAAACCCGAAAGCGCTGAAGTTTGTCATGGAAGCGCTAAATCACCCGAAGCACTAAAATAGTGACCGGAAGCGCTAAAACAGTGACTAGAAGCGCTAAAATTGTAATGGAAGCGCTACAAGAAAACATGCCAAGAACCTGCATGATAATTTCCAAAAAATTTGCAAAATTGGGAAAAATTGGGGTTAATGCCCCACTTGATCTTTATTTAATTAATTTAGAATTGATGTGATAGATTGAAATAGGGATTTGATAATTAAATTGAACAAAGTATTTAATTTTTTTTATTTAATTAAGATGAGATATTAGAAGAATTTAAATGTGATGTGAATGTGAACTATTTAAATAAATATTTCTATTTATTCAAACAGTAGAGGAAATTAGGATAATTAATCAAATAAATTGTATTTAATTAATAGGATGCTCTAGACCAATTTTAGGTGTATACAGGTTGAACAAGAGTAATCCTTGAAGTGGAATAAAAAATCTCAATGCCAAGGAAGTAGTGCAATAAAAACAATTCTCTCATGTCAAATTTGTCCTGAAGTGATGTCTTCACTAAAGCAATAGCAAATGAAGTACTCCCAATAATAAAAAGATCGTCAACATATAGAACTAGTAGAAAAAGTGAATCATCCTACCACAAAATATACACATTAGGATCTGAATGGCATCTAGTAAAACCTGAAGATAGGAGGTAGAAATCTATCTTGGCATACCAAGCTCTAGGATCTTATTTGAGGCCATAGAGAGATTTCCTAAGTCTATAAACTAAGGATGAATCTTGAACAAACCCTAGTGGTTGTTCCATGTATATTTCATTCTCAAGGTCTCTATGCAGAAATGTTCTCTTCACATCCCTTTGATGTACATCACATCCATGTGTTATGGCTATAGCTAGTGTGATTCGAATAGAATTCATCTTAGCAACTGGTGCAAACATTTTTTGTGTAGTCAATATCTACAACTTGTAAAAAACCTCTGGAAACCAACCTTTCTATGTACTTATCAACTGACCCATCTACTAAAATTTTAGTTTGATATATCCACCTACATTGAATTGTATTCCTTCCCTTAGGAAGTGAATTCAAATCCAAAGTGTGATATCTAATGAAGGAATCATATTGCTCATCCATAGAAATATCCCACTCTACTATCCTTGATGCCTCTTTTAATGTCCATGGATCACAAACTAAAGCAAAGAAGGAATTTGGCCCCCATTAAAAATCTACCTAAATCTATCTATAATTTGTTGAATCTTGTACCTGTTGATGGTCAAAATAGCACAACAACATAAAATAGAATATCTTTACCCTATTTCTTGTAAAAAAGAAAGACAACCTATAGTAATCTAACTCTCAAGGTCCTAGTATTTGGTTCTCAACTATGTTGATGTTACTCAATGGGAAATGTAACTGTAATATTCAAGGGGATTTTGTTGGTAATAAAGGACACAAATTGCACCAAATCAATTAAACTATGTTGGGGGGGGGGGTTAAATAAACAAAAAAGGATAGATAAAGGCACATATTACTAAAACATGAAAAAAATTCCTTCGCATCCAGACATATATTCTCAACAATGAGTGTTTCTTAGTAGATCAAAACCATAACATGATACAACCCACAGAACAATCCATACCATTGCATACATTCATAGTGCTTAATTTAACCATCAAAACCATTCATAAAAATACTTCAAGATTCAAAACAGATTACTCATTCGTTGCCAACAATATAGATCAAACAAACATAACATTAATTTCCTTCACAGATAATCTAATGAAATAATCTTAAAAATTCGGTTTTCTTTGTTGATTTGCATCAAGGAGAAAACATTTAGGCACAAAAATTCACTGACATATGGATCGATTATGGTTCATTAACCTCATCCAAGAAGTTCAACTCCAACATAAAAATTGTATAAATTTTTTATCTAAATTAAACATGAAGTTAAAGTGTCTTTCCCAAAGCTATAAAATCCTATCTATTATCATCAGGTCGCTAATCCTACTTTAATCAGATGACCTTTACAAAATACAGCTCCAAAGTAAATATAGACATACAATTCATAAGATTCTCTCAATTACAAACTCAAATCCAAAAATTAAGGAATCATAACTAAACAAGGGAACTGGACTAGCTTTTAATCAAAAGGTGATTTCTCTGCTGTCAAAAATCTGATGCCTAAGGAAAAAGATAGAACTAGTTGATGGGAACCTCCAATTCAGCCTATATAAAATCCTGCAAAGTAGGAGGAAAAAAAGGGAAGCCATGTGCCAAAAATAGAACATTTTTCTGCTGAATCACTCCTACATTTTTTTCTCAAGAAGATACTCATCATAACTCGAGAATACTTGTTGAAGAATATCCACATTGGGTCCATCTACCCAATCATCTTCAAAATTGAATCTCTTTAACTTTTCCAAGGAAAATTCCTGAATATCTTTCAACTTGATCAATTCTCTCCTAGCAGCTTTTACTTCTTCTTTCATATCCATGAGATTATCTAGCAAAAAATCTTCTCCATTATCTTCCATTTGCATCACTTCCTGAAATATGATGTCCCACTTCTCCTTTAGTTTTTCCAAAGGAATGCCCCCCTTGACTGGAATATCCACATTAACAATAACAACCACCACTGCCTCCAAATCATCAATCTATTCATTTAAATCCTTATAAGCCTCTTGGACCTCATCCTTATGCTTATAGATAAAGTTAGATCTGAACCAGATTATATTAGCAATCTTTTCAAGGAAATTTGCATTATCCTCTTCAAGGATTGACTACTCTAGAAGAGTTGGCAATGGGATTTTTCTTATGTCCTTCAACTTCTCGACATATTCCTTGTATTCTTCCTCCTTCTTTACTAAGACTTCAACATGATGACTCATTTCTTCTACCAATTCAAGTGCCAATTTATGAACTTCAAAACTATCCATTAGCACTTCACCAACTTCATGATTAAGCTTGCCAATCTATCTATCCAGCAGACCACACTTAATCCTCATTTGTACTAAATCATCAACCTCTCTTTTCTTAGTAAGACTAGGGTTTCCAAGGCAACAATTTGTTGGGACAAGGGAGTGGAGACATCTTTTAAAAATATATACAACTGATCCAATTGAGCCTTAAGCTCATCCTTCCTTTGTTTATCCTTTATCATCCTGGAATTTGTGGAGGAAGCTACAATATCAATGAGATTCATTTGTTGATTCCTTGTAGGCCTCCCAAAGTTGATTGTGCCCAATTGGTAATCAATCACTTGCATGTCTTCCTTGTCCTTATCTACCACTAGAATTGCACATTCTGCGATTATTTCTCATGCACCTATAAGTTGGGTAGAATGTAGAACCCTAGCCCTTTTCTTAGGTCTCTCCTTTCTATTTCCTTCATCATTTCATCCCAATTTAATGGTTGAGGCTGAGCTATTTGTTTGTTCTCTAGATCCATCTTCAACCATGTAGGAGAATTTGGGGTAATAACAACTTGTGCTAAGGAAGAGGTAGCCATGGCAAAAGATAATGGTTGTAACATGGTAACCTTGGGCTAAGAATTAACTTCTTGCATATTTTGTTGTTCCTTATGTGATTCCTCTTGTGCAACCCTCTCAACCTCTTCCTTATCCTTATGCTCCTGCAGCCTTTTATCTTTTGATTCCTTCTTCAAACGTCCTTCCTCTAACCTCTTTTCTTCAAGCAATTGGTCTCTCTAACTTTCCAAGTCTTTGAGCTTATCACATACCTCCTTTTCCTTTTGTTCATGCTTGTAAAGCTCTTTAGCCTCTTTTTCCTTTAATAAGTGTTCTTCTTCTTCCCTTTTCCTATAGGATTCTTCAATGATCTTAAATTTAGCCTCAAAGGCTTCCTTTTCTCTTCTTTGTCTAGCCTTTTCTTCTTCAAGATCATGAATCTTTTTTAGAATTATCAACTTGTCATTCTCCTCCTTCATTTTGAATTCCTACTCCACTTGTTGTTGCTGCTTAGCCAACTCATCAAGTTTGGATTTAGCTTCCAATTGTTGTTATTCAAGCAGTGCATCAATTTGCAACTTTTCCTCCATCTCCTTTTGTTTGGCTAATGCTTCAGCTTGTGCTTTTGTGTCTAATTCTCACTTAGCCTCCTAAGACAATTTCTATTGGTCTTCTTTTGTTAATACATGTTTAGTCCCTGCATCCTCAGTTTCATCGAGAGGTGTCTCCACATGTGTTTCTTTATCCGATAGAGTATCCTCAAAATCTATTTCTATATCATGAATTTCAACTTCGGACTCCTTTCCTTTCAAGGATTCATCTTCCTTGTGAAGAATTCCTCTAGGCATTTCCTCATTTGGTTGCTCTATAAGAGAGGGTCAATTAGATGGCTCACCTACAAATGATGTTGAGGCCCCAGGTCCTGTTGGGATTTCCTCTTCATTTGCTTCAAGTAGATCTTGAGCAGGAACTTCAAGTTCAAATTCTTCTATATCATGAGGGAAGAAATCCAAGGGATCCTTAGGAGGCATTCTTCTTTTTGTCCTCTTGTACCCTTGAGTGGTACCTGCACCTCTCCTCTTCTTAGAAGTATGATTCCCAAGTTCCTTGGTTCTCAACACAACCCATTGGATGCTTCTATCCAATTCCAGCCTTGCTATCTATTTGATATCTATGGACTCTTCTATACTCCAATCCATAGGATCCAAGTATTTGGTGCCTATATTATGTGCATCATATTGGGGATCCAAAGTCATCCCATCATCTGAAAAAAAATTCGGGAATCTCTACCTTCACTGCATACTCCACCGTGAGTGGGATAGGAAATCTTTCATAGTTTCTTTTTCTTAGGTCATAATCATCTTGAAGATCACTCCAAAATTCCTCCAACAAATTGATATGTTTGTCAAAAACATAAGCAAGCAAAGTATTCATTTTATTTTTTAGGATCAAAATTCTTCCTAGCAGTGTATAAGCCCAATTTCAAGTGCATCAACTCATTGCAAACTACCTTGGCTCCTACTAGGTGTGGACAACTGTATTCACCCAACTTCATGGGGAGTTTGTGATAATTGGTCTTATGCTTTATACCAAATTTGGAGTTAACCCCCAAGGCTTGATAAATGAACTCCATCAAAATAATTATATTGTTGCAACACCTAGGGAGTAGGTGTGGGTGACCATCAAATCCAACCAGGCTAAAATAAGTAAGCCTGGGGTATTGGAAGAACCAATGTCCCTACAATGTGATGAATGCCATGGCTTCCTGGCTCAATTTGTATCCTGCATCTCATGTCAGTTGGTTAATAATGACATATAGAAATGCATCATTAACCCTTCTATAATATAGCTCAAAATTCTATAAGGTGAGCTAATCATAATGATTCCACACCTTATTCTATCCTTGAGCTTAAGCCTGGGGTATTGGAAGAACCAATGTCCCTACAATGTGATGAATGCCATGGCTTCCTGGCTCAATTTGTATCCTGCATCTCATGTCAGTTGGTTAATAATGACATATAGAAATGCATCATTAACCCTTCTATAATATAGCTCAAAATTCTATAAGGTGAGCTAATCATAATGATTCCACACCTTATTCTATCCTTGAGCTTCCCCCAATATCCCTACTGCATTTAACCCAGGAAAGATTCCTCTTCTTACTGTTGCATAAATCATATAAGAGGTCATGAAGAAACTCTTGGTTTCTCTCACTCTAATCATTTAGTTGTGTATGCAATCAGACACAATCATAGGCCAATCAAATTGTTTCCTGCCATCTAGGATAGTTTGAATGAATGCAAACATCCATTCCTTGAATTGTAAGGCATCTCTTTTTTCAAATACTCTAGATAGCATCATTATGATGTCCCCAATCTCCTTGTAAAATTCTACCCTTTTAGGCTGATCTTAAAGCTTAACCAGAGACTTTTTCTCAGCTCTCATCCATCTCTTGTTCAAATGAGTTATGATAGCCTAATTATTTTTACTATATATTTTCAAGGCCTTCACCTCATTGAGCTGCCTAGGATTCTATGAAGTGGGCACAATTAACATGAACTGAAACATTTGTAGAGTTAGATCAATAATAATATTGCCTTGTGAGTCCACACATTGTTTGGTAGTAGGATTATAAGCTTCAGCTACTGTCATTATTAATTTAGGAGATTGGACTAATAGAGGAAATAGAGCAATATGAGCTAATCCAGAGCCAATAATCCTTTGATTCCTCTTTGTTACCTCCTCAACAAATTTTTCCAATTACAACTCCTCATAATGGAATGGGCCTAGGTTGGTGTCAATGATATCCACCCAATCAAAATCCACCTTACTAGCAGTGATGCTAGGACCCTGATGCTTACACTTCAAGGTATAAGGGGGTTGTTTCGGCTTGATCTTCTTAGAATTTACTTCAAGTTTTGAAGTCTCCATAGGTTGGCTCCTTTGAGAAGCCTCACCCAATGCTCCTGACATCTCTTAATCCTGCAACAAAACCCAATATTAGATCCATAAGAAGTATAAAAACCAAGTTAGAGATCTCACCTTTCATATACTTTCTTCATACTTAGCCAAAATTACATACTCACCGGAGGTGGGACTAGGTAGAAGAACACACCTAGAAGGCTTTAAAGCATTGCCGAGGTCGGGACCAGAATGAAAATCGGAGTCTGAAAAAAATACATAGAAGGATTGGGAATAAAGATAGAATGGAAATTGAAACTGGGACCATAATGAAATTTGGTCCCAAACATGAAGAAATTCCAAATCCCTATCTTGTTCCGCTTCCACTTCCGATAGAGTGAAAGATATTTTGATAATTTATAATTCATCAGAAGTGGGCTTAGGAACAAATCCAACATGTATTACAAATAGAGGTTTACGAACATAATCATTTCTGGATCTGACTCCAGATAAGATTCTACATGATGTCATCATTAGAAGTTTCACAGTATAGCGAATTGCATTATGACCTTAGCATGAGGTCATCTGATAAGCCAAGGAGGCTTAAAGTAACAATACTAACTTATCCCCCCATATGACCAAGGGGAAACCAGTGACTAGGGTACAACTTTAAATTAACATGAATGCGTCAAACCCTAGTTTATAAAACCATCGACTTAAGAAATTAGGGCATCAAAACCCCACATGAAAAATCATCAAGTCGACACATGAAAAGGACAAAAAGGTTAAATAATAGATCAAAGACCATTAAAAACCTTAGAATCCCTCTATAAAATGATACCCTAAACCCTAGGGCACGGTGGTATGGACACGATCAACGCAAAAATGATAGCGATGATCAAAACAAACCAAACAAGACGAAAAAGAAAACAAAAAAGGACAAGAAAGGAAAGAAAAACAAAAGGGGAAAACAAACAACAACAAACAAACAAAGATCCACAAGTAAAACTCATGAATCTCATGAAGAGCAACCAACAAGAAAACAAGCAATGAAACAGACAAATGAGAACAAAAGTGAAAAAGAACTCTAACCTCAAAACACAACTCAATAACTTCGCACTTGATCCAAAATGCACGCAAATGCTTGACTTTTGATCAAATCGTGCTTCCTCTGCTCTATCTCAGCTCTGGTTTGATATTACTTGTTAAACAATAATAATAACCAACGAGTTAACCTTAATTAAGGTTAAAATCCAATTTCATATGTGAGAGTTTGCAATTAATGTCATTAATGTGGTAGATCAAGCACAAGATCACGGCGGGAACACGTACAAAACTATCATGTGATTGAAGTAGACTGGCGAACAAAACAAGGAAGAGATCAGAATCGGGATTGAGATTGGTCAGGGAATTTTGTAAAGTCCCAAGTTTGATTCCAATTCCAGTTTCAGGTCGGCTTCCAACAAAGACAAAGGAACGAAGGGAACAAACAAAGAGAAAAAAACAACACAAAAATGAGACCGAAAGCACCAACCTTGAGACAAAATGAACAAAGGAAAATGGTGGAGGCAGAGATGGGATGAAAACAAAACTTGGAACTTTGCAAAGTTCTGAATTCAATATCCATTCCAGATTTGGCCCTGTGAAAGGAAAACAACACAGACTGAAAAGGCAAAAAATGAAGAAACCGACGGAAGTGGGATTGGAACTGAAATAGGTAGTGAAACTCAAATAAGTTCCAAGTCCAGATTCATTTCTAGTTTCGGTTCCTACAAAACAACAAAAACAAACAAAAACAAAGTGTTGGAAGAAAAGAACAACTCCAAACCTTGTTGAAAAATACCCAAGGACATAAAACACAAAGGGGGACCCATTTTGACCAAGGAAAAATATGGGGTGATTATGCAAGGCATAACAAATGGCGACTCGACTGGGAAAATGGTTTACCCATTTCCAAGATACTAAAGAATACAGTCACCCAGAATTTGTGGTTTATGAATCATGTCAACATGAAATAAGATCAGATATGCAAGGTAAGATTGAGCTAGAATCTCATATGTATGTCATCATGAACTACTTTGAGCCTAATTGTGTGCATATATGGTGCATCCTTCTTTATAAAAACTTTCCCCACCCCTAAACAACTACACCTAAGATCCAAGCTACATAGGTTGACTCCTTCAACTATTATGCAATGAAATCCTGGGCATTGCTCCACTACCAGACATGCATCCATAGCTCTGAAAGAGATGCCTCTAGTTCTCTCCAAGCATTTCTCTACTTCTAGATAGGCGTCCATAGCCCTGATAGAGATACTTGATTCATGGGTATATGCAGGATCATGATGGGCCAAAAAGTGGCAATATGTAAGTGATATGATGGCCCATGTGGCTGACGACTTTTTTCTTACCCAAATTTGATGAAATGAAAAGGGTTTTTAAAGCAGATTATCAGCTTTCCACCAATATAAATTATGCTTTACTTTGAATTTAATAAATAATTATTAATTGATGAGCTAAAGGGGCTCTATAATGAATGGTTCATAAGGCATAACACTTGTTGAAGGTTTTGCAAATGGGGTAACAAGTTAAGTGGGCTAAACATTGGGGGAAACTTCGTGGTTAAGCGTGCTTGAGCTGGAGTAGTATTGGGATGGGTGACCTCCCGAGACGGACCAATGCTTCACCTATGTGAGCATCACCTAGATGCAATGAGTGCTAAGTGGACCATTCATTATCATGAGAGATGGGTTCTTGTGAACCAGTACTCATGAAACATGGGTCAATGAGTTTGACTCGAAAACTACACGGTTGAATCCTGATAGCAATATCATAATTATTATTCATTTTTTTATTTCAATTATGACTAAAGTCCTGATTGATAGGTTGATTGAAAAACATCTATATCTTTCAAACGGTATCACATTTTTTGAATCTAAAACATGTGTCACATTCTATGCTTCACATACTATAGGATTAAAAAAAAATGAATTTCATGAAGTTTTGACTAAGATAAGGTGGTAAGACATACGATTTTTTATATTTTTTAGAAGTCGTAATAAAAATTTCATAATTAATTATTTAATTGGAAAAAAATTACAAAAAAAATGTATCACATCGGGACATGAGTCCTCTCCTTATATCTAAAATATTGTAAAAAAATATTATCATTTTATTGTGGTTAGGGTGGTTAGACAGACACCTACTTATTTTTACCTGAAATTTATGTACTACTGCATTGAAATTTCAAATTTTCACCAAATAGATTTTTATTTTATTTAAACAAACCTAGTAGTTTAGAAACTACATTCAATTTTCTAAAAATTCTATTCTTACATATTTTTGAAATAATATAGATAACTTATTCAAATTTTTACTTCAAGTTGTCTAACTCTTATTTTCTGAATTTTTATTGCCACTTAAGGGTATATTTTTTCCATGATGATCCTACACATACCCTCACCCATTTAATATTGAGTTTTACCCTTCTTCCAAAAATTCTCTTCTTTTTTTTTTTTAACACTTTACTTGTCGAAATTCTTTATGGACTTTTCTCAATACTCAGATGTAATTGATCTGAAATGTGGGTTGAGAACTACAATGGACCTCATCCTTATCTTCAGAGGATTTTTCACTTGAATCAGAGATATAACTACCCGGAGATAAATAGGCATTTTACTTAGGCAGATGTTTATCTATTTTGTGGCAGACCTTAATCATAGTTCATGAGATATTTACAATGTACCTTATCCTTAAATAACTTTTCAAACCAACCTTAGAATGATCATAAGACATGGGTTTAGAATGAAATCTTCCAACAAATTTTCCTTTAAAATATCTAAATCACTTTCTCTCCTAGTGCCTGCAACATACTTTGAATAACAACCCCCTGATTTAGGAATGGATAGAAATGAAAGTCCCCAACGAACAAGACCCAAACAGAAACAACAAAAGCAATCAAAGAAAAGAAACCAAAAAGAGACAACCACCAAAAAGAACAACAAATAATTACATAGAGTACATATAATACAAACATTTCAAAAAATTAGACCTTTATGAGCCAAAGTAATATTTAAGAAATGACCATTAATGAGTAATGGAACAGGTTCTCTTATCAAGGCACTCAATCAAAAAGAATTCTCACCTAGTATCTCAGCTATTTGATATGGACCCAACTGGAGTCTATCAAACTTCTGGTGATATCCCTTTTTCTCTTTAGCCTTGTCCCATATTAGCAGAAGATCTGATATCCTAAAGGCCTTTACTTTGGCCCTCTTGTCAAACTAGTTTTTGATGACAACTTGATGTTTGAAGAACTGTTGCAAAGCAACATCTCTTTGTTCTCCCATGTTTAACAAATTGGTTAGTCTAACCTTGATCCAATCATCTTTCATATAGAATTCCTGCATAAATTTGAGGATAGGTATTTGCAAATGGGTTGGGAAGACTAGCTCTTGTTCGTTGACTAACTTAAAAGGTGAATTTCCTAGGGCGGCTTTGATTCGAGTTCGATCTGCCCATAAGGAAAATCTCAGCTGGGTATTCCAGTCCCTAGGGTTGTTTTCTAGCAATTTTCCAATTACTTCCAACAGATTCTAGTTAGTGGACTTAGCTACTCTGTTTCCTTGAGGGAAGTAATTAGAAGAATATTTTAGAACTATTTTATGTTCATAAGCCCATTGAATGAATTCAGCTGAAGAGAAAGCAGGGCCATTATCACATACTAGGGCAAATGGTACTCCAAACCTGGTGGTGAAGTTTTTAGTCAAAAACTTGATAACCACATCTGTGGTGCTATGTTTGCAGGGCTGAGCCTCGGTCCAACATGTGCAATAGCCAGTTGCAGTTAGGATGAACTTATGACCTGTAGAGGATTTTGGATTAATGACACCTACAAAATCAAGTGCCCACTAAGTGAATAGTCTTACCTCATACATTCGTTGCAAAGGCATTGTTGGATTTATTTCCCTGGGTGCAGAGGTTTGGCATACATGACATGTCCTGACATGTTGGTGTGCATCCTAAAATATGTAAGGCCAGTAATAGCTTGATCTAAGAATTTGATGGGCCAAAGCATCTGCAGATCCATGTCTCGTACCATGTCTTCCATGAAACTCAGTAATGGCGTGCTTAGCCTCTTGCTGATCCAAACAACACAAGTAAATTCCTTGAAAGTTCCTTCTGTATATAGATCCCCCTTTGAGCATATAATGAGAACTCTTCATCCTCAGTGCTCTCCTCTAAGTATCATTCATCCCCTCTAGGCATTTGTTGTTGAGGAGGAAGAAGATCAAATCTGTGTATCAAGGATCCTTAGTGAACACCTATATCATGTACTTCTGGCAAGTGATACTCTTGTCAACATCCACCATAGCCTTTGATAAGCCCTGTCCTTGCACAAGCTTCATTGGATGGATCTCTAAATCAAATTCTTGTAAAATAGCCATCAATTTCGCTCTTCTCTCCACCAACTTTCTCTGCATCAAAAGGGACTTTACGGCCAGATCAAGAACTATAGCGATAACCTGACTCCAAAGAATGTAATGCCTAAATTTTTTTATTGCTAGGACCAATGCAAAGGACTTATTTTCAAGGGGCAGGTACCTAACTTCTACATTTTTAAATGGGGAGCTCATAAAGTAAATAGGCCTTTCCACTCCCTCACCTCCTCATTGTGTTAAAATAGTTGCACATGAATGGTCAAATGCAAAAGAATAGATATAGAAGCGCTTTAGGTAATCCAGGCTAGTCAAAACTAGTGCCTTCGATATTGATTGTTTAATCTGTGAGAAAGAAGATTTAGCCTCATTTCTCCATTCACTTTTTGCATCTTTCCTCATCATTTCATTAAGAGGTTTGACAATTTATACAAACCCTATTATTAATTTTCTCAAAAAATTAATCCTTCTAAAGAAGGATCTCATCTCTTTTTTGATCCCTCGCATTGTTAGCTTTAAGATGACCTCTACTCTATTGGGGTCTATGGATATCCCCTCTTTTGATATTATATGGCCTAAGAGTTTCCCTTCAGATGCTCCAAACTCACATTTTTTTGGATTAAGGGAGACACCATAGCTCATACACTTTTTGAGGACCTTTTCCAAATCTGCAGCATGGTCCTCTTTGTTGTGGAGAAAATAGTTAAGTCATCCACATAAATAATGATACACTTACCTATTAAATCCTTGAATGCTACATACATTGCATGCTGAAAAGTAGCTCTAGCATTGATAAGGCCGAATGACATCCTCTGATAAAAAAATGTGCCCCACTTGGTGGTGAAGGTAGTTTTCATTCTGTCTTCATGATTGACAAGCACCTGATTATACCCAGAATAGCCATCCAAAAATGGAATCATCTGGGACCCATTTACTATTTGTAATACCTCATCAAGAGAAGGAAATGGGTAGTTATCCTTCTTAGAGGCCTTATTTAAGTTCCTGAAGTCAATGCATAACCTAATTTCACCACTTTTCTTCTGCATAGGAACTAAATTTTCCACCCAAGTAGAATGTTTGACTGGAAAGATTATTCTTGCACATAGCAACTTTTGCACCTCCTTCTGAATCAGGGGCTCAATCAAAGCATTAACCGGATGTTATTTTTGATGAAAGGGCTTGGCTTATGGCTTAAGATGTATGGTATGTGTGATCACTGAATTATCAAAGGTCTTTATGTCTTCATACCCCCAAGCAATGGCTACAATGTTCTCTTCCAAAACTTTAACTATCTTCTCCTTAATTTCTTCAGAACAAGTCTTACCTATGAGAACATTCCTTCTGGGACTTGAGTGAGTCATATTAATAGATTCATACTTCCCTCCATCACTTTCTATGGGCAGCCTTTGATGGGACTATGGGTCAGAGTCAAATATTCTCTCTAAAGGAACCATCCCCTTTGGAATACTATTGCTTTTCAACTCTAGTATCCCTTTCATGTCACTATTCTTAGAATCCCAATCTCCCTAATCTCTTTTAGATTCATCAATTATCTATCCTTCGAAGACATATTAACTTTCCAAGAAGGCAAGTATGTGTTGGTCATCATCGAATACTTGAAAATTCTAGACATTATTCGAGATAGCTAGGACTGAGACTAGTTCAACCGAAAACCTTTTTAACTTGGATTCTTGCATCGGCTCCAATGTGCTAGTAGTATCGATAAGGGCATCTACAATTTGATTGCTTTCTCTAGGAATCAAAGTGATTCCAAAGGCATCAAAGTCCTCAATCATATTCCAAATTCTATTTATGTATGCAACCAATCTTTTGTTGTGGCTAGTATACTGGTTGCGGACTTGTTTTATAATAACTTTAGAATCCCCCATAACCATGAGAGCGGTGACCTTTTGAGGGAAAAATATAAGTCTTTGAGCAAGTGCTTCATATTCAGCCATGTTGTCTATGCAACCAAACTACAACCTGTGAGATGAAAAGTAAGTCTTCCCTTTCGGGTTGGTTAGTTCAATCCCTCCTCCACTCCGTGCTTTGGATTTAGAGCCATCGAATTTAAGACTCGATAATTGATCTTTAGCTGGGAGTTCTTTCTTTTACAGGATGATAGGGGATGACTTGCTTATGATGTGTGGTGGATTGGATTGTTGCTTTCCATCAAGGGTTAAAGGTAACTGGGGGCATGATTCACTAGAAGTTTTACCTATATTCAAAACCTATTCAGGAATTACTTCCCGAAGATTCCCTTGGATTAGATCATAATCATTGATTTTTTATCAATGCCTTAGGCATTGGAAGGGCATCTGGGGCGGGTGTTATAGAAAAAAATTGAGACACCTCAATCTTTTCTTGGACTTCTGAGCATAGAGCCCGAGTTTGCTCAAATTGGGAAGGATCTTCCCCTCGAGAGAGTCTTGTTCTAGTGAGGATAGTGGCATCCTTGGCTTCAAATGGAAATTTATTGGTGGGTGCTTGAGGTTGGTCTTGAAAAATCAGTTTAGGCTAGCAGATATGGTTTAAGATATCTACGTAGGGTTGACATGTCAACTCAGAATGATTTTGATAATGTATCCTACACTAATTAGGAAGCAACAAACAACACAAATCAGTATCTTCTCCCAACACTCGCCTATCTTGTTGAAATTTGTTTATTAAAACTTCTTGGTTGATCGAGATCATTGGGTCATTCTATTCTAGAGGCAGTACATCATCAGGATTGAGTATTGATAAGGTCATGATCTCCTCCTTCTTATAGACTCCTATCTCAGTCTCAAAGTATGCTACTTCATTGGGAGAATCATATTTAGTAATCATGTGTTTGAGCCTAGGCTCACTCTCAATTCTAATCTATGTTGCTATCCCTTTCCAGTGCAGCCACATGTGAGAGAAATCCAAAGACAAATATCCCCCAATTCTCTTCATTAGCTCCCAACTTAGGAGCATACCATATGTTTCTGGGATATCAGCCACTTGGATATCTATTTAAGTTTGGATTCTTGGATCCGATCCAACCTGTAGATCCATATTCTTCAGCTCTCCTACCACATTAACCTTGGTTTTGTCCCACTCAATCACCTTCTTATTAGTCTAGGTAGGACTTAATCCTAGATTATTACAAATGGAAAAGGGCATAACATTACCCGATGCTCCAGAGTCTAGTAGACAGTTATGCAAATTATTTCCAAAGATTGTTAAACTCAAAAGGAAAGGTGGGGTACGATTCTTACCTTTATAGATGGTTGCATTAGTCTCATTTTCTAGAGTCACTTTACCTTTTCCTTTTGAATGATCCACCTCCTCCAAGGCCTTCAACATAACTTCTAGTTAAGTCATGCACCACTTCATAATGTCAAAGAATGACAATGAAGTCTTTTGTTTTTGCAACTTTGCAATGAAATCAAACTCTTAATCATTCCTCACTTCATACCTAGGAAAAGTAGGTGGGTTACCCTTGTTATGAGAGTGAGATGGCCCTTTTGGTAGTGGTGGATTTTTATCTACATTCTGATTACGTGGGACCATGTTGTTGGGAGGTGTAGATGTAGTAAGTAGGCCCTTATTTTGATTTCTCAAGAAATGACCACCTTTGGATTGGAAGGCTTGGGAATCATCTACGTCCTCTTCTAGTTCATTTTCTCCCTACATGAGAAATTGATATTTCTCCCCAATGGTCTCATAGGTCATAGTGGTGCTTACTGACCCACCATCTTGATTGGAATTTCCTTGTGGAGGGTGGGAGTTCGCTTGTGCAATTTTCACCATTTTTTCCATCTCTGGTCAATTGACCTCAGAATGTGCTACAGTATCATGTAGTCTACACCAATTAGTCATGAAATTGAGATTTGCAACATTTGTAGTGTGTGGTTTATCTTCACCAGACTAATAATTATGGGGTACTCGCCTATTGTTGGGTCTAGTGTTCCACTACCTATTGTTGTTTGACCTCTATTTGGATCCTCTATTCTGATTCTTGTAGTTTTGGTTAGAGGAATTTTGGTTTTGGAAGTTCCTATTAGTGTTTTTATTCGAATTTGGATTAGAGTAACTACCCTGGTTGTTATAATCTCCCTGATTCTGGTAATTCTAATTTTGGTTATGAGGGGGGTTATGTCTAAGTTGTGCCATATCATTGGACATTTGTGATAGGGTCTTTTTGAGAGTTTCCACCTCATTAGTGAGTTGAATAGTCGGTTCATTTTGTATAGCCTTCCCTATAGATGGGGAAATAGTAGGAGTTGGCCCTCCCCTTTGCTATTGGTAGTTTTGAGATTGTTGGGAAGAATCCTGAATGCCATTAGCAAAAAAAGGTATGGTAGATGAGGCTTGTAACTCATAAATAGGTCCATATTGGGAGTAAGACATCCCTGGGACCATATTGAACAAAGGAGGATTAGGCATTTGGTATCCCATGGGGGGTAGAACTCCTCCTAAACTTCTCGATTGCAGGCTTATTTGTTGTTATAGTTTGATGGCCAAATGATATACCTTTGACAAAGAATCTATGTCTGCAACAACACAAGTCCTCTACAAGAATAAGCCAATCAAGGGATCTACAACCCTTAAGTGTGCCTAAATGGCAATATTTTCAAAAACTAAGTAAGTATCTTGTAACCTTCGGAACATTCTCTAGAATCTCATCTTGAATAATGGCAATGGTTCATGAGGTTCCTTCCTTATGGTGGAAAATTGATGATATAAAATGGCAGGGTCTACTTAAACCTTGAACTGGTTAATAAAGGCATTTTCTAAGTCTATCCAATCTAGAATAGACCCCTAAGGAAGATTTAAATACCAGTTGTATGCCATATCTCCTAAACAGTAGGGGAATAACCTACATACAACATCCTGGTGAGATATCTAATCATGAGTACATGCATCCTTAAATGCTTGTATGTGTTCCTCGGCACTCCTTGATTCCCCATGCATATACTTGGGACAAAATCTTTCTAGATTCTTGGCCAGATCATGCATACCACTAAGAATAGTACCCAATAGAGAGGGGTTATTTGCGAAGTAAGCCATGGGTGGTGGTGGGACCGGTTGAGCTGGTGGTGGTGATACGAGCTGAATGGGTGGTGGAGTGGGTGGATTAGGTTGCTAGGGTGGAAAAGATGGATTTAACAGAAATCTAGGTAAAGGTAGTGGTGATGACAATGGTGGGATCAAAACTCTATGAGCTTGGGGTCTGTATCTAACCAAAGTTTTGAGTTCTACTAATGGTTCAGGATTTGTAGAAGATTTGAGAATCCTTCCATACTTTTCCGGTGAAAATGACCCAATCTAAGCCAGCTTGTTCCTTCAAGCCCTCCTTTTAGCACCAAATTTGTTGATGGTCAAAATAGAACAACAAAATAAAATAGAATATCTGTACCTAATTTCTCCTGAAAAAGAAAGACAACATATAGTAATATAACTCCCAAGGTCCTGGTAGTTGGTTCTCAACTATGTTTATGTTACTCAATGGCCAATGTAACTATAATATTCAAGGGGCCTTTGCTAGTAATAAAGGAAACAAACTGCATCAGATTAATTAAACTATGTTGGGGGGGGGCTTAAATAAATAGAAAAATATAGATCAAGGCACAAATCAGTAAAACATGAACAAAATTCCTTAGCATCCAGACATATATTCTCAACAATGAGTGTTTCTTAATAGATCAAAACCATAACATGATGCAACCCACAAAACAATCCATACCATTGCATACATTCATAGTTCTTAATTTAACCATCACAACCATTCATCAAAATAGTTCAAGATTCAAAATAGATTACTCATTCGTTTCCAACAATATAGATCAAACAAACATAACATTAATTTCATTCACAAATAATCTAATGAAATAATCTTAAAAATCCAGTTTTATTTGTTGATTTGCATCAAGGAGAAAACATTTAGGCACAACAATTCACTAGAATTGAATTGATTATGATTCATTAACCGCATCCAAGAAGTTCAACTCCAACATAAAAATTGTATAAATTTTTTATCTAAATTAAACATGAACTTAAAAGTGTCTTTCTCAAAGCTATAAAATCCTATCTACTCTCATCAGGTGGCTAATCCTACTTTAATTAGCTGACCTTTACAAACTAGAGCTCCAAAGTACATATAAACATACAATGCATAAGTTTCTCTCAATTAAAAACTTAGATCCATAAATTAAGGAATTGGAACTAAACAAATTAACTAGACTAGATTTTAATCAAAAGGTGATTGCTCCACTATCCAAAATCTGACACCCAAGCAAAAAGATAGAGCTGGTTGATGGGAACCTCCAATTCAGCCTATATCATATCCTATAAAGTAGGAGGAAAAAAAGGTAAGACATGTGCCAAAAATAGAACACTTTGCTTCCAACTCACTCTTGCATTGTTTGCTCAAGAAGATACTCATAATAAATGGAGAATACTTCTTGAAGATTATCCACATCGGGTCCATCTACCCAATCATCTTCAAACTTGATTCTCTCTATCAAGGGAAATTCCTACATATCTTTTAACTTGATCAATTCTCTCCTAGCAAATTTTACTTCTTCTTTGATATCCATGAGCTTATCCACCAACAAATCTTCTCCATTATCTTCCATTTGCATCACTTCCTAAAATTTGATGTCCCACTTCTCCTTTAATTTGTCCAAAGACATGCCCTCCTTGACTAGAATATCCACATTTAACAATAATAGCCACCATTTCCTCCAACTCATCAATCTATTCATTTAAATCCTTACAAGCCTCTTGGACCTCACAATTATGCTTATAGATAAAGTTAGATCTGAACTGGATTATATTAGCAATCTTTTCAAGGAAATCTCCATTATCCTCTTCAAGGATTGACTACTCTGGAAGAGTTGGCAATGGCATTTTTCTTATGTCCTTCAACTTCTTGACATATTCCCTGTATTCTTCCCCCTACTTTCCTAAGACTTCAACATGATGACTCATTTCTTCTATGAATTCAAGTGCCACTTTATGAACTTCAAAACTATCCATTAGCACTTCACCAACTTCCCGATTAAGCTTGTCAATCTATCTATCTAGCATCCCAGACATACTCCTCATTTGTACTAAATCATCAACCTCTCTTTAGCTTAGTAAGACTAGGTTTTCCAAGGCAACAACTTGTTGGGACATGGGGGTGGACACATGTTTTAAAAATCTATGCAACTAATCCAATTGAGCCTTAAGCTCATCCTTCCTTTGTCTATCCTTGATCATCTTGGACTTTGTGGAGGAAGCTACAATATCAATGAGATTCATGTGTTGATTCCTTGTAGGCCTTCCCAAGTTGACTATGCCCAATTGATAATCAGTCACATCCATGTCTTCCTTGTCCTTATCTACCACTAGAATTGTACATTCCACAATGATTTCTCCTACATCTGTAAGTTTGGTAGAATGTAAAACCCTGGCCCTTTTCTTAGGTCTCTCTTTTTTTATTCCTTCATCATTTCATTCCAATTTAATAGTGAGGTTGAGCTATTTGTTTCTTCTCCAGATCGATCTTCAACCATGTAGGAGCATTTGGGGTAGTAACCACTTGTAATGAGGAAGAGGTAGTTGTGGCAGAAGATAATGTTTGTAACATGGTAAACTTGGGTTGAGAATTAAATTCTTGCAGATTTTGTTGTTTCTTCTATGATTCATCTTGTGCAACCCTCTCAACCTCTTCCTTATCCTTCTACTCTTGCAACCTTTTATCTTCTGATTTCTTCTTCAAACATCCTTCCTCTAACCTCTTTTCTTCAAGAAATTGGTTTGTTTTCCTTTCCAAATCTTTGAGTTTATCCCATACCTCCTTTTCACTTTGTTCATGCTTGGCAAGCTCTTCAGCCTCTTTTTCCTTTAATAAGTGTTCTTCTTCTTCCCTTTTGCTATAGGATTCTTCAATGATCTTAAATTTGGCCTCAAGGGCTTCCTTTTCTCTTCTTTGTCTAGCCTTTTCTTCTTCAAGATCATGAATCTTTTGCAGTATTATCAACTTGTCATTCTCCTCCTTCATTTTGAGTTCCTACTCCACTTGTTGTTGCTACTTAGCCAAATCATCAACTTTGGATTTAGCTTCCAATTGTTGTTGTTCAAGCAGTCCATCAGTTTGCAACTTTTCCTCCATCTCCTTCTATTTGGCTAATGCTTTAGCTTGTGCTTTTGCATTTGATTCTCTCATAGCCTCCTCAAACAATTTCAATTGGTCTTCTTTTGTTAAGACATGTTCAGTCCCTGCATCCTTAGTTTCATCAAGAGGTGTCTCCACATGTGTTTCTTTATCTGAAAAAGTATCCTGAGAACATGTTTCTATATCATGAATTTAAACTTCGGGCTCCTTTCCTTTCAAGGATTCAAATTCCTTATGAAGAATTTCTCTAGGAATTTCCTCAGTTGGCTTCTTTGTAAGAGAGGATTGAGTAGATGGCTCACCTATAAATGATGTTGAGGCCCCAGGTCCTATTGGGATTTCCTCTTCATGTGCTTTAGGTAGATCTTTAGCAGGAACTTCAAGTTCAAATTCTTCTATATCATGAGGGAAGAAATCCAAGGGCTCCTTAGGAGGCATTCTTCTTTTTTTGCTCTTGTACCCTTAAATGGTATGCACACCTTTCCTCTTCTTAGAAGTATTAGTCCTAGGTTCCTTGGTTCTTAGCACAACCCATTGGATTCTTCTATCCAATACCGGCCTTGCTATCTGTTTGATATCTATGGATTCTTCTGCACTCCAATCCACAAGATCCAATTCTTCGGTGGCTATATTCTATGCATCATATATGGGATCCAAAGCCACCCCATAATCTAAAAATGTTTCAGGAATGTCTACCTTCACCCCATACCCCACCATGAGTGGGATAGGAAATCTTTCATAGTTTCTTTTTCTTAGGTCGTAATAATCTTGAAGATCATTCCAAAAGTCCTCCAACAAATTGAAATGTTTGTCAAAAATAGAAGCAAGCAAAGAATTCATTTCATTTTTAGGATCAAAATGCTTCCTAGTAGTGTATAAGCCAAATTTCAAGTGCATATACTCATTGCAAACTACCTTGGATCCTACCAAGTGTGGACAACTATATTCACCCAACTTCATAGGGAATTTGTGACAACTGGACTTATGCTTTATACCAAATTTGGAGTTAACCCCCAAGGCTTGATAAATGAACTCCATCAAAACAATTTTGTTGTTGCAACACCTAGGGAGTAGGTGAGGGTGACCTTCAAATCCAGCTATTCTAAAATAAGTAAACCTTGGGTATTGGATGAACCAATGTCCCCACTCTATAATGAATGCCATGGTTTCCTGGCTCAATCTGTATCCTACATCTCTTGTGAGCTAGTTAATAATGACATATAGAAATGCATCATTAACCCTTCTATAATGTAGCTCAGAAGTCTATAAGGTAAGCTAATCATAATGAGTCCACACCTTATAATATCCTTGAGCTTCCCCCAATATCCCTACTGCATTTCACCCAGGAAAGATGCCTCTTCTTGCTACTGTATAAATCAGATAAGAGGACATGAAGAAACGCTTGGTTTCTTTCACTCTAATCATTTGGTTGTGCATGCACTCAGACACAATCATAGGCCAATAAATTTTTTTCCTTCCATCTAGGATAGTCTGAATGAATGGAAACATCCATTCCTTGAATTGTAAGGCATCTCATTTTCCAAATACTCTAGATAGCATCATTATGATGTCCCCAATCTCCTTGTAAAAGTATACCCTTTTAGGCTGATCCAAAAGCTTAACCAGAGACTTTTTCTCAGTTCTCATCCATCTCTTGTTCAAATGAGTTATGTTAGCCTTCTTATTGTTACTACATATTTTCAAGGCCTCCGCCTCATTGAGGTGCCTAGGATTCTATGGAGTGGGCACATTGAACATGAACTGAAACATTTGTGTAGTTAGATCAATAATAATATTTCCTTGTGAGTCCACACATTGCTTGGTAGCAGGATTATAAGCTCCAACTATTGTCATTATTAATTCAAAACATTGGACTAATAGAGGAAATAGAGCAATATGAGCTCATCTGGAGTCAATAATCCTTTGAGTCCTCCCTGTTACCTCCTCAACAAATGTTTCCAAGTATAAATCGTCATAATGGAATGGGCCTAGGTTGGTGTCAGTGATATACGCCCAATCAGAATCCACCTTACTAGCAATGATGGTAGGACCCTGATGCTTATACTTCAAGGTATAAGGGAGTTGTTCCGGCTTGATATTTTTAGGCTTTACGCTTGGTTTTGAAGTCTCTATAGGTTGGATCCTTTGAGAAGCCTCACATGATGCTCCTGGCATCTCTTAATCCTACAACAAAACCCAATATTAGATCCATAAGAAGTATAAAAACCAAGTTAGAGATCTCACCTTTCATATACTTGCTTCATACTTAGCCAAAAATACATACTCACCAGAGGTGGGACCAAGTAGAAGAACACCCCTAGAAGGATTTAAAGCATTGTCAGGGTTGGGACTAGAATTAAAATTGGAGTCCAAACAAAATAAATAGCAGGATTGGGAATGGAGACAGAATAGAAATCGGAACCGGGACCAGAATGAAATTTGGACCCGATACATGAAAAAATTCCAAATCTGTATCCCGTTCTCCTTTCGCTTTCGACATTTTGAAAGATATTTTGATAATTTATAATTCATTGGAAGCGGTCTTGGGAATAGATCTGACATGTATTGCAAATAAAGTATTACGAACATAATCATTTCTAGATTCGACTTCGGATAAGATCAAACATGATGTCATCATTAGAAGTTTCACAGTATAGTGAATTGCATTATGACCTTAGCATGAGGTCATTTGATAATCCAAGGAGTCTTAAAGTAACAATACTAACCTATCCCCCCATACGATTGAGGGGAAACCAGTGACTTGGGCACAACTTTAAATTAACATGAACACATCAAATTCTAGTTTATGAAATCATCAACTTAAGAAATTAGGGCATCAAAATCCCACATGAAAAATCATCGAGTCGACACATGAAAAGGATAGAAAGGTTAAATAATAGATCAAAGACCATTAAAAACCATAGAATCCCTCCAAAAATGATACCCTAAACCCTAGGGCATGGTGGTACGGATACAATCAACATGAAAAATGACAGCAATGATCAAAACAAACCAGAAAAGATGAAAAAGAAAACAAAACAAGACAAGAAAGGAAATAAAAACAAAAGGGGAAAACAAAAAACAGAAAACAAACAAAGATCCACAACTAAAACTCGTGAATCCCGCGAAGAGCAAAAGACAAGAACACAAGCAATGAAAGTGACAAAGGAGAACAAAAGTGAAAAAGAACACCTACCTCGAAACACAAATCAATAACTTGGCACTTGATCAAAACTACATGCAAATTCTTGACTTATGATCAAATCATGCTTCCTCTACTCTATCTCAAATCTGGTTCAATATTACTTGTTAAAAAATAATAATAACCAACGGGTTAACCTTAATTAAGGTTAAAATCTAATTTCATGCATGTGAAGAGCCCACAATTAATGCCATTAATGTGGTAGGTCAAGCACGGGATCACAACGGGAATAGGATCAAAACTATTGTGTGACTGAAGTAGAGTGGCGAACAAAACAAGGAAGTGGGATCGGAATCAAGATCGAGATTGGTCAGGGAATTTTTTTAAGTACCAAGTTTGATTCTAGTTCCACTTCCAACAAAGACAAAGGAACGAAGGGAACAAACAAAGAGAAAATAACAACACAAAAACGAGACTGAAAGCATCGACCTTGAGACAAAACGAACAAAGGAAAATGATGGAGGTGGAGATGGGATGAAAAAAAAACTTGAAACTTTGAAAAGTTTTGAATTCAATATCCATTTCAGATCTGGCCCCGCAAAAGGAAAACAACACAGACCGAAGCGGAAAAAAATGAAGAAATATGTGGGAGTGGGATCGGAACTGAATTAGGCAATGAAACTCAAATAAGTTCCAAGTCCATATTCATTTCCGATTTTGATTCTGACAGAACAACAAAAAGAAACAAAAACAAAGTGTTGGAAGAAAATAATAACTCCAAACCTTTTTGAAAAAGACCCAAGGACAAAAAACACAAAGGGGGCCCATTTTGACCAAGGAAAAATATGGGGCGGTTATGCAAGGAATAACAATACCCCTATATTTTCCATGTGTAGAGTGTGAGATGTGGGTGAGTTTGGTGTGGAAATATCAACTTCCAATGTAATCCTTGAACTAGTTGAAGATGAACCCTTATCACTATAATCACTATAAGAAAGGGAAGAAGAAGACACTTAACACTTCTAAAATGAGGATATAAAGAGTCCACAATATGTATAGAAGTGTCAAGTATAGTTTCAAGAGATGTTTCATCAAAATTAACACTTCTCTCAATAAAAAAAACTCAGGTTTGGTAGGGTGTTGGCGATATCCTTTTACATCATCTAGATATCCCAAAAAGATGAAAGGTTTAGATTGTGGATCCATAATCTTGTGATGTTCTTTTGGAATGTGTGCCATAGAATGAGAGCCAAAAACTTTGAAATGATCAAATATTGGTTTCTATCCTTTCCAAGCTTCAAATGGAGTAATACCATTCAAGGATTTATGTGGAACTCTATTATGTATGTAACATGCACAATTGATTTATTTTACCCAATATGATGGTGTGAGGCCCTTAGAGTGAATCATACAATTAGCCATCTCTTTTAAAGATCTATTTTCCCATTTTGCAACACCATTTCATTGAGGATTATATGGAACTATGCATTGTAGATCTATCCCCTATGATATACAAAAATTTTCAAAAAGGTTGTTGACATATTAACCCCCATTATCCGTTTGAAGAACCTTGATGAATTTCCCTAATTTTTTTCAGCTAGAGTTTTGAAATCTTGAAAAGATTCAAACACTTCCAATTTTTGCCTAAGGAATTGGACCCATGTAAAACATAATAAATCATCAATAAAGGTGAAAATATATCTAGCCTTTTTAAAAGATGGATGGGAAAATCCCCTGAAACATCATTGTGAACAAGTTCTAAAACTTGTGTTTCCCTCCATGTATTTCCTTTGTCAAATTTTGATTCTAGATGTTTTCCAAGTGCACAACCTTCACAAAGCCCTTTAGAAAATTTAACTTTAGATAATCCATTAACCATATTGTATTCACATAGTTTCTCAAGATAGTGGTAATTAAGATAGCCACACCGCTCAAGCCATAATTTTCTAACTTCATATGAATGAGTTAGTAGTGCTTTGGATAAATATTTATGGAAAAATTGGAGAAGGTATATAATCTAGATTGGTAATTTTCCTCACCTAGTGCTACCAAATTGTTTCTTTGAAATTCTCTTATCTAAACTGAATATGAAGAGAAGTGTACTCTCATTCCCTTCCCTAAATGAGTTATTTGATACATTAAAATGAGATTAGTTGAGAGTGAAGGGGCACTTAGAGCATTTAAAAATGTTCCTCATTCAACTTCAATAGTACCTCTCCCTTTTACCAATGTTGGAATATCATCACCTAAGGTGATTGTGGACATACTAGATGGATCGAAGATGAGAAAACAACCTGTGAAGAACCCATATGGTGTGAAGCAATAGATTCTATAATCCATGGTGGACATGAATATCATGTAGAAACTAAGGCTTTTCCTTTAGATTTCTCTTTTTTCTTAATATTTTCTTGATTTGATGAAGATACCTTGATAGAATCAGGTAGCCCTATATTATTACTTTTGAGAAGTTTTTGAAGTGTCTCAATTTATTTCTTCATGTATTGATGTTAATCATGTAGAGGACTTTTACAAAAGGAACATTTAACTTTCTTCTTATTTTGAGAGGAGTTTTTGGAGTTGTCATTTTTTCCTTCTTTATTAGCTTTCTTGTCCTTTATAGTTTTCTTCTTATCTCCTTTTGAATTTTGTTGTTTTTCATTCCCTACAAGTAGGGCTTGAGGCTTAGTAGATTTCAACCTCTCCATTTGAATTAACTTTTCTTTCTCCCTTGCGAGACCAGCAATAAAGTTATCAAGTGTTGGTATTGACCATGAGGCTCCAAGATCCCTTTTAGTATAGTATAAAGTTGATACAAACATAGAAAATTATAGACCTAGCCTGGAAAGTATAGAAAGGATTAATTGATCCTCTTTCTTGTTAATTCCAGAACCTTTTAATTATAACTTTAAAGATTTAAACTTAGTGAAGAAATCTTGTCAAGTTGTAAACCTCCTAGGACTAAGACCTAAGAGTTGATTTTCCAAATCGTGGCTTCTAAGTTCATCTATTTTCCCAAATATTTTTTCTATAACTTCTGAAACTTGGTTGGGTATTTTCAAGTTCTCAACATGTAACAAAAATTTAGGAGACAAATTTAAACATAGGAAGCTAAATTCTTGATCACACTTATTGAAAAAACTTTTCTTTGTCTTTATTTGTTGTAGGTTTTTTCTGTGTTCCCATGGTACCCTACATAAGCCATTTTTCTTAAGCACAAGAATTAATTCCATCTTCCAATCATGATAATTGAATGGTGTAAGGGGTTGTATAATTACATTAGCCTCCATGCCACTAGAACTAGATAATTTTGTGTAAAAATGTGGAAATGAATAACTTATAAATGCATGTAGGAATGAAGGGAAAACATAACACACAAAAAATATTCTTAAGTGTGAAAATGGGCCACACACAACACCCCCCTTGATTATTTGTTTTCCCCAATTATAACACTTTATGAAGAGTGTTTGTAACTAACCCAAAAGAGGCATAAATAATCACTTTATAGAATTAGTGTAATATTATGATCTTTGGATTCATAGCAAAAAAAGTCACTTTTACAGAAAATGATACTCAAAAATGAGTTACCCAACACAAGTTATTACACTTTGAATTTTTTTCACCTATTACAAAACTTGACTTGCCTTCTTGTGAAATAATATTTAGATTGTTAGAAAATAATTTCTTGCACCAAAAAACTAGAATGAGGGAGAAAATATAAATGGAGAAAAATTAAGCCCCTAAATTTCATGTGAATAGGGCTATAGTGACACCTCTTCTCTATGCAAATTTGATACCCATTGAACCTTTCCCCCTTTCACATGTCTTCTCTAAGTGATGGAAAAATTTCTTAACCTACAAAAAAAATTCAACCCTCGTCGGTCACCACCTAAGTACCAACAATCCCAGCCTTGGAAAATTTTCATAGATAGTTTGAAGGATTGGATCGTAGGTTTGAATTGTAGACCGACTATCTAGCTTGCGATGAACACAAGAAAAATAAATGAAAGGAGATCAAACTACAATGAATGGTCAATCACAATGAACATGGGGAAATCATGATGACCAAATGTGAGATCACGATGAGAAATTGCAACCACTCCATGCCAGATCATGGCCTTCAAAATTGGGGGCTGAATTTCTTGCACAAATTCAAACCCATGAAAATTCAAATGCAAGTTTCCCTACAGGCTGTGTGATTGATGTGTGGCTTGGTACCACAAATTGTTAGTATTTTCATGCTTGGTTCAGGTGATTGAAAGTGTCACAAGACCACAAGGTTGTGAGTTCCTATAACAAGTAAAATTACGAAAAAGTAAAACTCAACCCACACCATTAGTTTTGATGCACACAACATACCTCCCTACAAAAACAATGCATCCCCTAAGCATAGAGGTTTGATCCACAAGTTGGATATAATCAAAAATATTTTTAAAGCCTTGGTCTTGATTCAATGAATGATTGAGCGACTCATAATTTGTTTCCTACAAATTATTTAACAACCACAAATCAAACTAATAAAATTCATTAAAATATGTTCACCTTTTGACCTACTAATATCTCTATCTACTCTGATATCATGTAAAATCCAACAAACCACAAATATTAGAAACAAGCACTTGATGAAATAATATTATATAATAGTCAACCAAATGAATTAGGCCAACAAGGTGTACATAAATAGGAGATAGGAAACCAACATCCATGAAGTGGGGATTGGACTCCTCACAAGTAGAGTGGTGTCTATTTTTGTACCATGAATGAAGGAAGAGGTGTTGAAAGTGAGTAGACACCTCTCAAGAAACTTATTATTATTGACAGCTCACTAAGAAAGGGTCAATAGGACACCTAACTAGGCTTAAGTAAACCATGTGTATGAAAAGTGTAATAAAGTGCAATATATACACTAACACACCCACTTTGAAACAATTCTAAAATATCTCACCAACACTTATAAGATTGCAACCAAAATCCAAAAAAAAACTAGATATAGAAGATTAAGATAACCATAGGAGTGGGACCTTTAAATTTTGAAAGAAATATCCAATTGAAAAGAAAACAATCGATAACTATAAAACTTTGATATTGGAAAATATTTCTATTTAAACATCCACTCCAATTGAAGAAGGAAATAAACCCCAACTCTAACCCTAAACCAAAACCTAACTATAAACCCAACCATTAAACTAAACCTGGCCCTAATCCGTAAACCATAAAAACATAACTATAACCCTTACCTAACACAAACCCCAACTATAAGTCATAATCATAAACCTAAGCTAAAGGTAACCCTAACCAACATTCTCATAACCATAACCCTAATCTCAACACTCTTATTATTCAAATCAAATATTTATATTTCATTATTACCTACAATAACTCTCATAACTCTTACCTAACCCTAACCATAAACCATAATTGTAACCCTACCCTCACATTAGTTCTCATAACCCTTACCATAACCTCAACACTCTTATTACTCAATCAAAATATTAATATTTCATTAATTACCTACATTAACTCTCATACCCTTATTAATAACCCTAACCCTACTCATAACCCTAATCCTAACCCAAACCATAACCTAAATTCCAAAATAACTCTTGAACCTAGAAATTAAGCCTGAATCTAACCCTAACCCTAAACCATAAACCATAATATCATAACTCTAACATAAACCTAAACCTAATCATAATTCATAGCCTAATCCTAATCCTAACCCTAAACTTAACGCTAATAATAAATCCTAACCCTAGCCCTAAACATAAACCTAAACATAATTGAAACTCCAATTAAAAAATAAAAAAACCTAATCCCTAAACCAATGTAGTGTACGAAAATATATTCATTTATATTTTCACACTTAGTTTGGGAATTAAATGTTAAAATTAACTTAATTATGCCTTAATTTAGTGTTGTAATATGTATTTTGCATATTCACATTAAGTTTAGGGCCCTATTAATTAAAATGGACTTAATTGTGCCTTAATGTGGTTTTGTAAAGTGTGCACCTTTACACTTTCAAACTTATTTACGACTCCTTTAATTAATTGATATAAATTTTCCTTCATTGGCCCATTTAATTCAAATCCAAGCCTAATTAATTGCATTTTCGGAAGAGGAAAACTTGACATTCATTAATGCCTAAACATAACACTTCTCATTAAGCAATGTGTGTCTTAGGTGAGTTACCTAGGACCCATTTTCCCATAGGAGAATGGGTCCTCACTTAGACATAGGACCTAAATTTTAATTATGTTTTTGGTGGTATTTTAACATATTCAAATCTATATTCACATGTCAGCTTGTGTTATTTGAATTTCGGGAAATTAAGGTTACATATCTATAAATGTAAGGTCATTTCACTAAGTTTCATCTAAGGTTTTTAAGCTAAGAATTTTATCTGACCTCATGAGAGCACTTTCAAGAGCATTTCGAGGAATTCAAGAGAAAATTTATTGAAGATTTATTGCAGAAATCAAGATCCAATTATAATATCAATGTCTTCTTGTATCATACATGTTATTGGAGCTAATATGATGATGTAGAGTTCATGATCCATTCAAGCATTCAAGGCATTGTTTCAAATCAAGTTTCAAGATCAAGATCCAAATCCATTGAATTCATTTCATGCTAATTGCATATCTACATTCCTTTCATTCTTTTATTTATTTCAAGCTTTAATTACCAAAATAGGGTTTGACCAAGGGAAACCACCATTCACCAAAACAAAAAAATCTTTCCCTCTTGATTTGTGTTTGCATATTTAGGTGGAAGACATCTTGAAGATCTCTTGAAGAAAAACATTGAAGAACTTGTCAATGTTGCAAAAGTTTTCATCTCAAAGAAACTCAATTATAGAATTTATTTCTGTCACTCTGAACCTAAAACCTAGGAAAATCAAGAGATTCAGATCTATTGCAAAGGCTCCCAAAAGCTACAAAAAACCCTAAAATAGGACCTATTCATCCCTAGGCGAATGTGTCCCATATCAGCTTAAGTAGAGCACTTTTGGTGACTAGTACATACCTTCTTACCTCTCTTAGATCTGAAATTTTATTTCTAGTTCCATCAGTATTGAGCTCAATCTTCAAGATCTAAGTTTTAGATTTCATTTTGGAGTTAGTTTTCTATTTTTAATCTTTCTCCTCAAATTGTTGTTTAATTAGGACCATGTCCTTTCAAAAAGGGAAATTAGTAGATTCACACTCTGACTTGACTCACCTCAAGGTTTTTAGTCATTTCATTGTGTGGATCTCATTTCCTAATGGAATAAGAGAAAATAGGTCTATCTATTATCATTTTGGTGAACCCCACATTTTAAGCACCTATTTTTCTATGTTTCATTGTGGTGAACCTAAGTTTGATCATTGCATTTTTCTGATTTTGGAGTCCAGTTTCACCCTAGATCTAGATTTTTCATTCATTTGCATTGCATTCTATTTAATTATATATCATTTAGGGTTGTTTAACTTGCATTAGTTTTAACTTCCTTTAGGGTTTTAGGATTGCATCTTTGCATTCTTTAAATCTAAAAATACAAAAAATCAGTCATTTTGTAAGTCATTTACATATAATTTCATCATCATTAATTTACATTTGAAAATTGAAACAAAGTTACACATCAAATTAGGTCTTCTAGTTTTTCATGTTGTCATATTTTTCATTTTCATTCAACCTTAATTTCATTAAAAATTCAAACTATAACTCATTGTTTTAGATAAGAATCTGGAAACCAATAGAATCAACTTCGAAATCTATAAAAACATTTTTAAAACCCTAACCTAGGACCCATTCACCCCTGGGCGAATGAGTCCTTAATCAAGGTCATTTCTTGAATTTTGGGGCATTAAAACATCTATTTATGCATTCTACTTTGTTGTTTTTAGTTTTCTATTTCAGTTTGCAGAATTATTGTTACTTAAAATTGATCATATTTAGCTTCATTTGATAAATGTAGTGCTTTTTGTGATTTCAAAATTGTATTTACAAGACATCATTTTTTAGGTTTTTTTACATAGAGTAATCAAAAAATTACCTTGTTATAAGTCTGAAAATATGAAAATCCCCTTGCATTTCAAAGAATGGACATGTGCATTGGTAATTTATGGAAAACTCTAGCATATTTAGTTGATGTTTGAAGTTGTGTGATTTAGAAATGATCCTCATACAGTTGAATCTAATCATGCTCAATGAACTCCTAATGAATGTCCTCATGAATTTGATAGCATGAAAAATTTCCTAAATGATTGCCTTAACAATCTTGAGAACAATTCATCCTTTTACCCATCCATGCAACAACCAACACCCCCTACCATCCCACCACCTAATATTTTTGGTCTTTAACATCTTGAAATTAAGTCACAAACTAAGCCTAAACCTCCAACAATGAGTGAAACTATCTCCTCTAATCAAGTGCATACCTATCTATCTTATATTAACAAAGTGACCAATACACCCATCAACCTAGAAGAGACTTATGGCCAAGGCTTTAAGATCTTAACTAAGAAAGGATGTGACATAACTAATGAGCATGAAATTCACAAAATTTTAGATAAAATTCCTATTGAAGATACTAAAGTACTAGGATATCAAAATCCTTATCCCTTCAAATCTTCTAAGGATGCAAATTTCCTCCCTCATAATGATGAATTAATATCTTACAAGAATGATAGGATCATCTTAGGCCCTCCTCCTTCCACAAGTAAGCAAAAAAGGCCTTACAAACTCAAGAAGCTAAAATTACCTTGTCCCATGTCTCTCATTGAAAGGCATTTACACATACTTCTTAATGAAGGACTTTTAACCTTACCACCCATTAAAGAAATCCAAAGCTGAAACATAAAAAAAAAACATGTCTCATTTTCAATATCATAGAGTTCTTGTGAATAGTACTGATGTTTTTTGTGCTTTACGAAGGAACCTTGAGAAATTTGATATAATAGTGATGGTACCGTAAAGCATGCACCTTTCTCCTTGCCATGTAATAGTTGTAGGATCATAGCATGCTCACTATTACATGTTTAAAATTCATTGCAAATTATTTTCTTTATTGTAAGAAGCTCATTCTCATCAATTATCTCAGCTCATCATTGTCCTAAACTTAGTGGGAGCAAGGGGTTGGATAGCCTTGTCCTAGTTCAGCACTTGATGTTGTCCCTTTGGCTATTTTTCCACCTTCTGCATATACTAAACAAGATTAGGATGTGGACGACCTGCTATAGGTTGACTCACTTGTTCCTTACTAGTCTTGTCTATTTTATTTTGCATGTTTATTTGTGTGATTGCATGTGCATAATGTGATCTCCCAATAATTTTTTTTTTATGTATCTCTCTTCATGTGCATTTCTCTATTTGCATTTACATTATTCTCAATGTTGTAAACCTTTATCTTTTCATTTGTCTTGTGTTTTCATTTTGGGGATGACACAAGGCATTGAGAAATTTAGTTATCTTCCATGTTGACCCAAAATATGTTTCTTGATTCTCACTCTCTATGTGTCATTCTTAATGTTGTGTGAGTATTTGGGGAATGATGATGTTTTCGAGCTCTATAACAACACTGTAGTAAAGATATATTGACCCTGAATTCATAGATCTTGTTGAGAAGTTGTTGACTTGGAAATGTTGTCATTGATGTCAAAACCTAAGATTCAAAAGCTTATGCTTCAGATGATATACAAAAATAATCTATCCCATCCTATTCTATGATGTTGTGTAGTATGGATGTTATCCTTGATCTAGATATGGTAGTACTTCTTTTTGGGACATCTGTGAAAGACAATTAATGCAGAATAATGAAGGAAAATCTCTTTGTTATCAGTTGCTATGCCTAAAGCTTATTTTGGGTATCCTTTCTATCTGGATATTCATGTAGCATGTTACAAGTTTTGGTATGTCTAATTGCATTCCTCCAGTTGGTATTGAAATTGATGTTAATCAAGATTTGGTCTTGGTTGTGGAATTCCTATCAATTGATGTTGATCAAGATTTGGTCTTGGTTGTGGTATTCCCATTGGCTCTATAATATATCTCATGTAATTCAAAGGTTTCTATCTTTTGGTAATAATGCTATATCTTATGTATGACCTATTTATGGGTCTTGGTGTATCGTGGTGAGAAGATATTTATGTGTGACCTATCATTTGGGTTTGGTGCTAGCTTGCCAATTTTTATTTAATATTTCAAGGTTTTTCTTCAAGCCAACATGTTTTTCTAGGCTAACTCATTTTGTTCTCTTAGTATATATGTAGAACATCTTTTTGGTGTACCAAAAAAGAAGTGTGATATGTGCAAATAGTGATAAGGGTGTGAAGGATTGTGCAACAACGAATAGAGAAGGAAGTGAAGGCAAGGGTCAAGTATAAGTAATATGCATTACTAAGGTATTGGAAGGAAGGTTGGAAGAATATTCTTAACTGGATCTGCTACAAACAAATATTGTCCTCTTGACCAGAATTGAATTCATGCATATGTAGATGCAACTTCATCAATTCAAATTTTGTCTATTTTGTAATTAGTTGTTTTTTGTATTAATTAGGCAGTGATCCCACTAGCAATGAGCCTTACCTGCAATGAGCATTTTGGTAGTGAGCCTTTGTAAAAATCACCTTAACCAGTGTCACCTTAATCAGTGTTTTATAATTGAGAATTAGCATTCTCTGTAGTTTTCCCCATCTTGGGTTTTGACGTAAATTCTGGTGTTCATTGTGCATGGGTTTTTTTTAGTGCTTGCATGTTCATATTTTTTTTTAATTAATATCTAATTTATTTAAGATTTCTCTGGATTAATTAAAGTAAGAAAAAGTGTTCTGTGATAACTGATTTACCCCCCTCTGAGTTATCCAGACAACTCAAAAATTGGTATCAGTGATTGGTCCCTTGTAGATAGAGCTTAACCACTTGAGGGAGATCTTGGTAGTTTGAATAGATGGCAGGAGATTATTACTTTGAAGAATATTTGAAGTCAATATTAAGTGATATGGAAATTACAAAATCTTAAAATAAGGAATTGAAAGAAAACATCGAGGCAAATGTTTGTATCTCAAAGCTAAGGGAGAAAATCCAGAAATTAAAAGAGTCAAAGGAAAGTTTTGTGAATATAAAGCTATAGTTGGATGAATGCAAGAAGACTAAAGAAAATATCAAAAATACCATCAAACATAAAATAGAAGAATGGAAGAAGAAAATGAGAAGTTAGATTAAGAGATAAGAAGGTTGAAATTAGAAGCTAGAGTATGTGAAAGAAGCATGATTTTGGATCAAATTTTGTCCCTACAAAAATTTCACAAGGATAAGGGAGGACTTGGCTTCACAGGGGAAATTTTGAATTAGAATACGAAGGGTAAAGACAATGCAATTGAAGCTGAAGAAAAATTTGTTGTAACAAGCAAGGTCTGAAACTCTAGAAAATATACAAAAATACCTTTGGTTAGGCAACCAAATGCTCAAAGGTACAATAGAGAAGGGGGATTCACTACTCATGAGTTCTCTTCACTCAGAGAGCCTCATAGGGTGAACTTCCCTAAACTATCTCAAGGAACAATGGTGAGAGTTCTAGACTTAGAAAGAGTAGGTCACAGAGGTTTTCTGGATAGATCGACAAGCTCTCGGCCAAAGGATGGCAGCACAGAATATCGATGAAAATGTGATGCATTGACATCCCCAAGGTGCATTGGTGTCTTGTACAAACGAGAAATAAATTTTATCATATAAAATAGCTTAGTGACTACTACTCTAATTGCTAGGAAATCTTGGAACGTGAGAAAGTAACATAACAAATGAAGTAAAGTATAAATGATAAAGTTAAAGCGGATAAATAAAGTTCTTACAACCAACCAAGTAATGAAGCTTATACCACATGAATTTCTTCAATACCTGCATGCGTAATATCTAGAGAAATTGGTGGGGCTATATAGGGGTCTTCCCTAGTAAAAAACGGTGTTCCCACCTCCACAGACAACTAGATAGAAAGAGAGAGATGAACTAAAATGGAAAAATCATGTGGTGAATTGAAAACCTACTTCAGGAGTAGAACCTACACCACCAATTATGAGTGATAAAATCAATCCCCACTCAAGGAGGAGAACTCGTATCACAAAAGAGGTGATAAAATAAAACCCCACTCGAGGAGGAGAACCCGTATCACAAAAGAGGTGATAAAAACAATCCCTGGTCGAGGAGAACCTATATCCTGGTATGTATATCTTATAGATAGGGGATGTGTGAAATCCCAAGATTCTCACAAGCAAGAGGCAAGGGAGGTATCACAGGCAGGTGCCAAGGGTTGCAAAGAGTGTTGTAAGAGCTTGAAAATATGTAAGAATGTTGTAACAAGCTATATAAATTTGTGCAAGCAAAATAGCTAGAGGATGGAATGAAGCTAGAAGCAGAATATCTAGAACAACTTAGAATAAGTCATGGAATTGAAAAGATAGCATTAAAAGAGAGAATAAGAGGGAAAATAAGCTTCTTGAGTCATTTTAGGGTGTCCCTAGCCATTACCACCAACAAAAGCATATGACAAGTCACAAAAATGCATGGAAATGGTCGTTTGAACGTTGAAATATCATATGATTCCATCACGGTGCATGGATTTCCATGCAGTGTGCTAGTGTCCAAACATGTCACACTGCAAAATGACACAAATGAGAAAAGCACAAAGTTCAATGCAAAGCGGATGCATAAGGGTAGTTGTTGAAAAGGGGTGTTAGAGCATCCTAAGAGGGAAAAAGGCTGATGCAGGGACTAAAATGAGCCTACACAAGTGCCAAGGGAGTGGACACTAAATTGGATACAAGAATTTATGTGAAATTGCAAGGGGTGCAATTTTATGACTATACAAGTTGAACCACCAAAAAGATGGTTATGCAAGAAGGGAAAGAGGATTCCCCTTTACTAAGCTCCTAGGGTTTTTCACATAGGAGCACTTGGTTAGGAGAATGGGCTCTCTTTTACACTAATGATAACCTTCTTGGTGATTTAATTCAAAGGGTAGGATTTAGATGAGGCTGTGTTGTGTGTGTGGAGAGTGGATAGATGCTTAAATGAAATGAAACTAATCTAACTAAGGAATGTAAACAAAGTAATGTAAACTAATGCAAGCCAAACTAAATGACCTAAATGTATGCAATGTTGGAAGGAAACTAGAAAGTACAGAGATGGTGAACCTAGGAAATGAAACTTGTAGAAGAGGAGCCTTGAAATATTTTGGAATCTGCTAGAAGTTTGTATAGGGACACTTATACCAAAATGGGCGACCTAGTCCTTCTGCCGAGAAAATCTGCTAGAGTGGGTTTCTGCTAAAAGGGTATCGAAAAATGTCAAAACCCTTTTTAGGCCTGGTACAGGGACAAGGTCACCACTGATAGCAACCTAGTCCTCCTAGTACTTTTGGGAGCTACAAAGTTTGATTTTGTGGGTCCCCACTTGCACTTTCCTTTAATGTAGATTCTCATGTCCAAATCTTTAGAAAATGACCTACAAATTGTCCTTTTGCTCCTCCTAGGGTTTTATGATGTGGGTTGACTTGAATGGAATGTTGGTACCCTTTTCAACATTTTGTACCTTGCCAAATTTGCATAGAACGTACAAAACACATGCAAAGACAAAGGAAATGTTAGGGTTACAGGATAAGGGTTTGCCTTAGTCAAATCCCTTTGATGGTACCTAAACCCAAAATGAGAAACAATGAAAGGAAAGATGATGGAATGATAATGCCAATACAAATACTCACCAAACCTTTAGTTTTTTAAGTCTGCAACATGCAAGGACCAGATCCAATGGAGATTGCTTGAAGTGCTTAGTGCTTGATTGCTTGCTTGGGAATCTTAAGTGCAAGAGTGCTTATGAAGATGAAATGATGTTGGGGGGTGAAATAAGGATAAAAACCCTTATTTATACAAGCTAAACCCTAATTTTCCTAAAAATGCAACATGATAGGCTGACCTTGGGGTTTTGGAGGAAAATTATCGTTAGGTTTTTGTCTTAAATTTGAATTTTGTGTGAAAAGGAACTAGGTCGCCCAAGGTGGTGACCTAGTCCACTTGGACATTTTCAAGTGGTGATCAAGAATTAAGTGATGTTTAATGATGTTTATCAAGTTTTCCTCTCGAAACACACTTAATTTAGGCCTAAAAGCACATTAAGGGGAAAATTTAATATTAAAAAGGGTTGAATTAGTGGTGACAAGCATAGAAAAGTGCAAGATTAAATTACAACACCTTACAACACTTTAGACTAAGGCTTGGAAAGGGGTTATTTAGGTGAATTATTGTAGAAAAGTCCTAGAAAAGTTGGTAAATGTGTTACAATACTTCGCAACACATTTGTAGAACTTTGTTAGGTTATTGTTGATTTGCAAGCATTCAAGGCCTAATGTGAATGTGTTGGTCACACTAGAAAATTAGATCTAAACAAAACAAGGCCAAAATCCAAGGGAAAAGGCCAAAATGAATGAGAAGTGTCAAGGCTACACTTTTTGGTAACACATTTAGCCCCCACTTTAGTGAGAGGATGAACTTGCTTCAAACTCACACTAAAGTAACCAAGTCATGCATGTCGAGAGGGATCAATGTATTCATGCTAGTAGGATGAGATGACTTCAATCAAGAGGGATGATCAAGCCCCCAGGATCAATATCCCATGGAAAACCAAACATAAGCACAAGGATCACACAAGATAGTGATTTAAAGGAGTGAAGAAAGAGGGAGAATCAGATAAAGCTTCAACCATTTTTCCAGCTAGTTGTGAATCTGGTCTAGGTTGTTTGTCTTAACATAAGATGTGTACTCACTCTAGGGTGATGAGACTATTGGTTGTCTATCAGGTGAGAAGGCCCAAAAGGTGAGAGACATACACACGGCTGGTATGCACTCACACACACAAAGGTGGCTATGGGGAAAGTTGTACTACTAGTTAGGGTTCCCTCTCAACCATACCAAAGTCATACCTCCTGAAAACTTTGATAAGGCACCACAAAATACAAGGGACCACAAGCATGCAAGTTGTGTTATGCAAGGTGGACAAAAATGCAAGAAATGTAAAATGCGAAGTGCAAAAATACGAAAATGTAAAAAGAGAGTGTTCCAAGGAGTCTTACTTGATTCATGTGAGGTCTTTTACTTAGGGAACATTATGTCTAATGTATCCAAGAGAAGACGAATCAAAGAATATAAAATTCACAACTTAGGGGATACAATGCATCACATCAGGCCACTAAGAGGAATGTAATATGCTAAGATAAGTCATTTTCATGAAGGGAATTACACCCATTGTCATCCACAAAGCAAGCAACACATTGTATGTAGTAATAAGGCTACACTAGGAACCATGGGTGAAGAAAACTAAATGAAATAGTAAATAATGCCAATGTATGCCCCCACTTAAAAGGAATCGTTACACACTGGTTTGAGAGCGATTTCTTTAAAGTAGAGAAAGGAAAAAATAAAAAGGGACATGAGAGCCAACTTGGAAATCCCTATGCCAAGTCTTATGTTCCTAAGGGAGACTATTTCATGTAAAAGAAAAGAAAAAAGAATAGGGGGTTGCCCCCAAAATTAAAAAAAAAACATAAGCACATGAGGGATCTATGGATTTGGTGTCAGTATGTTCGTTGCTACAATTACTTGTCTAGAGAGCACAAAACTATCATCATTCCCCCAAATACATAGAATGGGAAGGACACAAGGAGAGCAAAAATAAAATAAAAAGGAGCCATTTTGGGTCAACATGGAGAAGACATAGGGTGTCTTGATGCTTTGCATCATCCCCAAAGGACAACAAAAAGAAAAAGGAAAAGACAAAGAAAAAGAGCCTTTTTGAGTCAACATGAAGGTGACATTGTGATCTCAATGTCTTGCATCATCCTCAAATGAAAGTGAAAAAGAAAATGAAAGGAGAAAAGCAAAAGAGTTCCATGTGGGTCAACATGAAGGAAACATTGCAGTCTCAATTCCTTGCATCATCCCCAAATGAAAGGCAAAAATAAAATGAAAGGAAAAAAGGAAAAGAGTTTCATTTGGGTCAACATGAAGGAGAAATTGTGGTCTCAATGCCTTGCATCATCCCAGATGGAAGGAAAAGAGAAAAACAAAAAGCGAAAAGGAAAAGGGTTCCATTTGGGTAAACATGAAGGAGACATTGCGGTCTCATTACCTTGCATCATCCCCAAATGGAAGGTAAAAAGGAAAAATGAAAGGCAAAAATTGAAAAAGGGGTTCCATTTGGGTCAACATGAAGGAGACATTACGGTCTCAATTCCTTGCATCATCCCAAAATAGAAGGAAAAAATAAAAAGGAAAAGCAAATAGTGAAAAGATTACATGACATATAGAAGAAGTGAAATACAAATAGAAGGTCACAAAGAGAGAAAACGTCAAACAAAATAGGATGGGGAACACATTACACATAAGAAAACATGCAAAAAGAAAAATAAAATAAAAGGGGCTAGTAAGGAAAATGCTCGTCAACTACTGAGCAAGTCATCTGCCTCCTAGTCTTGCCTAGTGTAAAAATAGAGAGGGTGACTAGCTAGAGGGACAACTGCAATTGCGGAACTAACATCTAGATCAATGCTTGTTCAAAGGGAATTATCATGTATTCTCATGGAAGAGGAAAATAAGGTATTCAAAGTGTGAGGTACCTCTTCATCTATTTTAGCTTTCTCCTCATCATCATCATCTAAATTGATGACAATAGGAGGGCAAAGGACAATATCAACTGAAGGATGCAATATTGGTTGCAATGGGGGTGTAGGATCAGGCTATGGTGGCAGGGGAGGAGGGTCATCAGGAACTACTTTTTGCATAGGTGTATTATGATTTTCAATATTTTCTTCATCATGTGACTGACGAGAAAGAGCATGGTGGTGACGCCTACGTGCCCTAGCTTCTTTGTTTCATTTTATTTTATCAAGTGGCTTCTGAGAAGGAGCGGGTTGGTCCACCATAGGTTTCTTTTCATTCCTAGGTGGAGGAATGGTAGGAACCATGGGTGTCTCATCTACGTTCTCCTTAGCTTTATACACTTGTTTGATGCGAGAAGGCAAGATGGAATTACCATCATGATCATGAGGCTACTTGGAGGAGGTTGAGGATTTTTCATGCATGGTCTAATTAGGCAGGTCAGAGTTAGGTTTCAACATAGATTCATCAAGGATGGGTGTCTTAGAGGTGGATGGAGTCATGTTGCGAAGGTATAACTTCGAGATTTCTTTTCCTTAAACTTTTGATATGCAATGAAAAAGAAATCTCATCTAGGGGTGATGGGTTCCATGGGTGTAGTCCAAAAGTCTTCCAAAGAAAAGTTTCCTTTGGAAGATAAAGGATTGAAGCCACTATGGTGAATGGTGAATATTTCATTGTCAATGAGAAACTTCAAACATTTGTGAATAACAGATGGGATTTATTTCATTAAACAAAGCCATAGGTGGCCTAGTCACAAATGAAATTTATCTGATTGTGGTATGACAGAGAAGGTAACATCCAATGTCCATTAGCCTATTTGTAATGGTAGAGTGATCGATCTGATCATAGGGAATGCAAAACCATGATGTGTTTTAATCCATGCAGTAGGTTTTTCATAAACATCTTGAGAAATATCATGTAATACCAAGAATTATTTTGTGATCACATTCTTGCCATAGGTAGGATCTATGAGTATCCCATTAGTGGGCTTATCATAAATTATGTCAGCTACGTAGAGTGGACCATCATGAAGATTCCTAAGTATATCTTAAGGTGAAAAGGTAATCTCAAGAGGTTTTTTGGTTTGGCCCTTACAATGGATGACGTCAATCGCGCCGACCATTTTATTGATAGGCGTGACATGCGTTACCATTCGAAGAGAATAAAAATGAGCATCTTGTGAGTCAACATTCATAACATCAGCGTGTGAGGTTTCACTCACTTTGAAAAATAAAACGTTCTGTTTAGGCATAGGGTTGGTGAAAATTTGTAGGTTTTGGTTTGGGGGTGCAACAGACTTATTGCCCTTATCATTGAAACTAGCAATGGATAAACAACCCAAATCAATTAGGTCTTGCACAAGGTGCTTGACATGCTTGCATTGTTCGGTGTCGTGTCCATTTTGTCGATGAAAATAGCAATAAGAGGAGTTATACGATGGAAGTAATGACTTGTTGGGATCAAGTGCATGGACATGAGGTAAAGATATCATTTATTGTTGGAGCAATTGGGTCATGCTGTTATGGAGCGTATCAGGAAGAGGTGTGAAGGTTTGTTTAGGATCTCCATAATTGAAGGGCATGGCAGATAGAACAATGGCCACTTGGTTATTAGTAGGTGGAGGGGTATGTGAAGGAGGGTTCAATTGTAAATAACCCTTTGTTTGGTTTTTAGAATGGCTGAGAGTTGGGTTGGATAGAAGTGTTAGACTTCTCAACTCTAATAGAAGTGGATCATGTATCATGACTACTAGTTGAGTTGTGATAATCACATAGTGCTTGGCACAAGTGCGTGAAGGAAGGGAACTTCATGAGGGTGATATTTTCTTGGATAGGTGTGAACAAGTTTTCAGTGAACATCTTTTGCAGATGTGTGTCAGGTATCTTAACATCAATTAACGAATAAAGAACCTAATAATGAGAGATAAAGTTTGTTATCTTCTCATTGGTTTCTTGCTTACATCTCATTAAATATTCGAAGGTCTTTCTAGGGGTCATATGGACTTGGAAGTGGCTAATGAAGGCATATAAAATTTCATTGAATGAACTAATGGAATTGTTTGGTAAGGACGAGAACCAATCCAAGGCGGTGTCTTTGAGGGTTCTAGGAAACAACTTGGCTAAAAATTTGTCGTCAAGAACAAAATCACTACATAAAGTAGTAAAAGCATTAACATGATTAGAAGGGTCACTCTTCCATCCATACTTCTCAAAACTAGGAATTTTGATTCCTTGTGGCAGTCGGGTGCATAAGATGTCTAAGGATAATGGATTGCTATGAACATAGTGGGTAGGTGAACCATGTTGGATTTGCTTGATGGTGGATATTTGTTGTTCAATTGAGATGACAGTGTGAAAAATTTGTGTGATAAGGGGATTGGTATAAGTGGTATGAGGTGGAAGGGAAAGTGGTGATCTGGGGTGAATGCAGTGGAAGGGGAAGTGAAGGGGATGCTAATGGGAGGTATGGTGGAAGAGGTTAAGGGATGTGATGCCACAAGGGAAGTGGAAATAGTGGTAGGAATTCCAAACAAAGGTACCACATTACTAATTTGTTGGACATTTGTTGTCACACTAGGAGATGCATAAGTGGGGATGGAAGCTATGGTTGAGGGGGGAGGAGTGGAAGGTCCTCCTTGGAAAATAATATAGGTGGGTGGGAGGGATACCTTAGGTGTGGAAGAGGCATGTTTATATGTCCACTATCTTCTTCATAACACCTAGGCCATCATCACAGTCAAGCAAGCGATGAAGGTTCTCTATGGAGGGGATGGCAGTGGAAGATATGTTCTCAAAGCTTTGTTCATGTTGAAGGTTGTATAAATCAGAATGGATGTGAAAGAGATTTTCATTTGGGAGGTCATTAGTTTTTTTGTCACCATGTGTGTCTCCTAGGTGCAGAGAGTTTCTAAGGATGGTCTCTAGGCCTACTCCACTATTGTCAATACTAGGATTAGAAGCTTGAGAGATCCCAAGGTCTACAACAAGAGTGTTGTCATTAGAGGCCATGATTCTAGAGCTTCATCTCACTATGGTATCAGCAAGAGAACACCAAACTCTCATACAAAGTTTGCTAAGGGCGAGGTGTATGCTAATACAATGTAAACAAAAGAGACTAAACTTCTTATAACTAAGATTCTAGAATAGAAATAAAAAATGTAGAGCCAAAGAACTGAAGTGCAAAAATGCTTTAAAAATGCCAAAAATCACAGAGTGAATGGTGCAAGAGGACTAGGTCACCCAGTGTGGTGGCTTAGTCCTAGCAGTGATATTTTTGACACTCTTATGAAGTTTTGACTACTTTGTATGCTATTTATCCTTTATTGATGCAAACACAAAATTGAAATGCAATTTTTTATTTATTTTTGCAATGAAAATGAAATGCAAAGTGCAAGCTAACATGAATTTTTCACTAATTCACTTTTTTACAAACCATAGGATGTAAAAAATGAAAAAAAAAACCTAATGCAATGCAAGATTTTTCCTAAGATGAAATGAAAAAATAAAAAGATTAACTAGTGGTCTAAAGTCGGGTTCACCAAAATGAACCACCAAAAATATGGTTATGCAAGAAGGGAATGAGGATTCCCCTTTACTATGCCCCTAGGGTTTTTCACCTAGGAGAACTTGGTTAAGAGAATGGACTCTCTTTCACACTAATGATAACCTTTTTGGTGAGTTCATTAAAAGGGTAGGGATTGGATGAGGTTATCTTGTGTGTGTGTAGTGTGGCTAGATGATGAAATAAAATGAAACTAATCTAACTAAGGAATGTAAACAAAGTAATGTCAACTAATGCAAGCTAAACTAAATGACCTAAATGTATGCAATGCTGGAAGGAAACTAGAAAGTATAGAGATGGTGCATTTGGGAAATGAAACTTTTAGAAGAGGAACCCTAAAATATTTTGGAATCTGCTAGAAGTCTGCATAGGGAAACTTACGCCAGAATGGGTGACTTAGTCCTTCTAGCAAGAAAATCTACTAGAGTGGGTTTTTGCTAAAAGGGTATCCGAAAATGTCAAAACCCTTTTTCAGGCCTCGTATAGGAACAAGGTCACCACTGATGGTGACCTACTCCTCTTGGTACTTTTGAGAGCTTTGAAGTCTGATTATGTGGGTCCCCACTTGCACTTTCCTTTTCTGTAGATGCCTATGTGTGAATCTTTAGAAAATGACCTGCAAGTTGTCCTTTTGCTCCTCCTAGGTTTTGATAATGTGGGTTGACTTTATTGGAATGATGGTACCATTTTCAACACTTTGTACATTGTCAAATCTGCATACAACCTACAAAACACATGGAAATACAAAGGAAATGTGGCGGTTAGAGGATAGGGGTTTACCTTAGTCAAACCCCTTTGATGGTAACTAAAACCAAAGTGAGAAACAATGAAAGGAAAGATGATGGAATGATAAATCCAATACAAACAATCACCAAACCTTTAGTTTTTGAAGTCTGCAACATGCAAGGAGCAACTCCAATGGAGATTGCTTGAAGTGCTTAGTGCTTGATTGCTTTCTTGGGAAGCATAAGTGCAAGAGCGCTTGTGAAGATGAAATGATGCTAGGGGGTGGGTGAAATGAGGATAAAAACCATTATTTATACAAGCTAAACCCTAATTTTCTCAAAATTGTGACATGATAGGCCGACCTTGGGGTTTTGGAGGAAAATTACCATTAGATTTTAGTCTTAATTTTTAATTTTATGTCAAAAGGGACTAGGTCACCCAAGGGGTGACCTAGTCCACTTGGATATTTTCAAGTGGTGGTCAAGAATTAAGTGATGTTTAATGATGTTTATTAGGTTTGCTTCCTGAAACACACTTAAGTCAGGCCTAAAATCACATTAAGGGGAAAATTTAACATTAAAAAGGGTTGAATTAGTGGTGACAAGCCTAGAAATGTGCAAGAATCAATTACAAAACCTTACAACACTTTAGACTAAGGCTTGGAAAGGGGTTATTTAGGTGAATTATTGTAGAAAATTCCTAGAAAAGTGGGGAAATGTGTTACAACACTTCACAACACACTTGTAGAATTTTTTTAGGTTATTGTTGATTTGCAAGCATTCAAGGTCTAATCTGAATGTGTTGGTCACACTACAACATTAGATCTAAGAAAAACAAGGCCAAAATCCAAGAGAAAAGAGAAAAATGAGCAAAAAGTGTCAAGGATACAATTTTGGTGACACACAGGTACTTATCATTTAATGGTCATTGCTTTCTATGAAATTTTTTTGAACATAAGGTTGTAGAATGTAGAAGCAAGAAGGAACTGAGTATTCAATGCTTTAACTGTCATAAGTTTGGTCACAAAGCAATTCAGTGCAAAAGTTAGTTACCTAATCTAGCTAGAAGGAATGAAATGAATAATCCTTTTCATGGCTATTGCTACTTATGCCATGGTTATGGTTAGAAAGCTAATCAGTGCAGATCCACAATTCACTTAGTGTAAAGATTTTGCAAGTGTAATGAATTTAGACATTATGCTAACACATGCAGATATGTTTTTCTGAAAAATCCTAAAAAAAAAAGAGAAGGTTATAGAATTAGATGAATCTAAAGAGAAGACCATCATTATTTGGAAGAAAAAGGAAATGAATGTGGAAAGCTCTTTTAGTGGTATCAAATCTTGGTACAAGCTCTTTTGAAATCTAAGCCTACAACTTTGGCTCAGGGGGAGTTTTGCAATACATATCATGTTGGATCCCCCTTTTCGAAATAAGTTTGAAGTGTGTCCGACATGACTAAGCTAGATCTAGTTGGTGTCATATGATGAAGCTTAATCTGGGTGATTGAAAAGTGAAGTACAATTGCTAGCATCATCAATGAATGTTTTGGTGGTGAAATCATCATGAGAAATTAAGGATAAAAGATAGAGTTTCTCAAATCATTTGTCACAGTTTGCAAAGAAGAAGAAGGCTTTTTGTTGAGTGATAAAATATTGAAGGATCTAGGTGCAACAAAGGAATATGTATTGGTTGGTAGTGAATCATGTGGTGGTATTCCACTGAAGCTAAAGGGAGTAGAGTTTGATGAATTTTATCATCGAAAGATGAAGGAAATCAAACTAGGGTTGAAGGCTAATGAATTGCAGAATGTGAATGCCTTGGGTATGGATCTATGGGGATAATTCCCCTAGTTTTCCGACAAAGAGTCTATCTTGTTCCTATTGAGTCAATTCAAGGATGGGAGCATCATTTTAGACAAACCTTATCCGATCACTAAGGAATCCATTGAAGCTATTACTGGATTATGCAGAGTTGGTGACCTCCCTGGGAAGAAAATGGTAAAATAAAGAGATGTGGAGGAACTTACTGGTATCAAAAAAGACCCCCGAGAACTACTAATAAATACCATTTCCAATACTAAAGTAAGGTATGTTGCTTATGGTATCTCATACAAAATCTAATTTTTAAATCGTGAAGGTTCTACAACTACTATTGTTGTATATCTTGCACATAAGATGGTGAAGGAAAATCAACAATTTGACCTATGTAGTCTAATATTGGAAAACCTAATTGAGAATCTTAGAATGTATTTGATTGAAATTTATCCATTCTAGTTTGGATCTTTGTTCATGTGTTTATTATTATACTTTATGAATTCATTACCATCAAAGGATAATGTCAAGTGGAAGTATGGCATCCCTATTGAAAGGAAAGTTTACAGATAATTGGAATGTATGGAAGATAAAGAAAATGCATGCAAAGCTTATTTATCATCCTTGCAGATGAAGTTATGCTCTGGTGTGATAATGTCTAGTGTTATTCCTATCAGTTAGTTTGAGGAGGGTTCTTCCTCTAGTAAGAGGAAGTTAGAGGTTGTCATTGGTGGTTCCCCTCTGGAATCTAAAAGGAGGAAAATTAACACAAAGGATGTCATCACTATCTTGGAAGAGAAGGAGAAGGAGAAGGAAGGAGAAATTCTACCTGATACAGATGAAGTTCATTCAGTTTTGAATGAGGGTGATATGAAAAAGATTGGTGAAATGTGGAATGCCTACTCTTCGGTCAGTAGACCTATAATTGAAGATTCCTTGGTTTATTATCTACTCAAAAAGGATATTATTGTTTATGTTGTTTCTTACTCGTTACCAGATGATCTGGTAGAAGTTGTTGAAGAAATATTGTTGCAGGTGGGATCTCAAGGACATAAATTCCAAACTATGATTGAAAGAAGGTGTGCCAAATCCAAAATAAAATTATCCAAACACATTGGTGAGATGAGAGAATGCATTAAGGAGATGTCTGACATCTACAAATACTATCTTTGGTGGCCTATTGTTGTTGATAATTTTAGAAGTATAATTGAAGCTATTGAATCAAAATTGAATGATATTAGGAAGTGTTTCAACTTTTTCAAGGATAAATATGAAAAAAAAAAAAGAATAAGAGTTGGTGAGCTGCAAGCTAAGTTATTATCTACTCAGAGACAAAGGGAAGAATTGGTTAAAAATTTCTTGTTGCTGAAAGAAATTGTTGAGGTCTGGTTGGATCATCTCTCTAGGATAAATTTTGATGCAGTGGATTGTGAACAATAGCGCCTATCTTCAAATTGCTCATCTTCATTTGGGATGTTGGTTCTATAGGAAAGTGTGTGTGCAAGAATGGTTTATGTAGTGCAAGCTTGGAATAAGACTCTTCCAATTGTGAGAGAAAGGTACAAGAAATTTTTTAATGTTAAAAGTGTTATTTTTACTTGATTTCTTGAATGTTCTTATTTTGGCCCTTTTCCTTTGATGGAAAAAAGGGGGAGAAAAGGAAGAGAAAAACAAAACAAAAAAGGAGTTGAATTTCTTGACAAAGGGGGAGTGCTTGGAGTTTTTACAGCTTGAAGTTTTTGCAAATTTTGTGTTTTTGAGTTTTTGTTGTTTTTCCATCAATGCTAAAGGGGGATATTGTTGAGAAGTTTTTGACTTGGAATTTTTGTCATTGATGTCAAAACCTGGGATCTAGAAGGTTGTGCTCAGATGATATACAAAACTAATCTATCCCATCGTATGCTATGATGTTGCATAGTATGGATTTTATTTTGATCTGGATATGGTAGTACTCCTTTTTGGACATCTGTGGAAGACAATTAATGTAGAATAATGAATACAAATCTCTTTGTTATTAGTTGTTGTGCCTAAAGCTTATTTAGGGTATCCTTGGTATCTATAAATTCATGTAGCATGTTACAAGTTTTGGTATGTCTAATTGCATTCCAATGGTTGGTACTAAAATTGATGTTAATCAAGATTTGGTCTTGGTTGTGGTGTTCCCATCAGCTTCAGAATATATCTCATGTAATTCAAAGTTTGCTATCTTTTGGTAATAATACTATATCTTATAAATGACCTATTTATGGGTCCCGATGTATCATGTTAAGGAGATATTTTTGTGTAACCTATCCTTTGGGTCTGGTGCTAGCATGCCAAGCCTTATTGAATATTTCAAGGTTGTTCTACAAGCTAACATGTTTTTCTAGGCCAACTCATTTTGTTCTCTAGGTATATATGTATATATATGTAGAACATATTTATGGTGTACTAAACAAGAAGTGTGGTATGTGTGAATAGTGATAAGGGTGCAAATGATTGTGTGACAAGGAACAAAGAAGGAAGTGAAGGTAAGGGTCAAGTAGAAGTAATCTATATTGTAGAGGTAGTTGGCATAAGATTCTTAACCAGATCTTCTGCAGACAGATATTGTGCTCTTAATCAGAACTGAATTAATGCACATGTAGATTTAACTTCACCAGTTCATATTTTTCCTATTTTGTAATTAGTTATTTTTGTATTAATCAGGTAGTGAGCCTACCAGTAATGAGCCTTACCTTTAGTGAGAATTTTGGGAGTGAGCCTTTGTAAAAATCACCTTAACCGGTGTTTTATAATTAAGAATTAGCATTCTACATGGTTTTTCCCATCTTGGGTTTCCACATAAATTCTAGTGTTCATTGTGCATGGTGTTGTTTAGTGCTTTCATGTTCATATTTTTTTTAATTAATATCTAATTGATTTAAGATTGCTCTAGATTAATTAAAGTAAGAAAAAGTGTTTTGCGATAACTAATTCACCCCCCTCTTGAAGTTATTCAGATTGTTCAATAGATCCCTTATGTATTTTTGGGGGCAACCCCTTCCTCTCTTTTTCATGATGTAGCTTCATTTGGGAACATATGACTTGGCATAGGGCTTTTCGAATAAGTTCTCATGTCTTCTTTATTGTTTAGCATTGATTATTTGTTATTGTAAAGCAATTTCTCACAACAATGGTATAGCAATTTCTTTAATGTGGGGGAATACATTGGCATTATTATTTTGAAATTTTTGACATCCTCACGTTTCTTTATGCAATTTTCATTCTTCTTGTGATGCATCCTTTTCTTGGGGGTGTCATAAGGTTTGATGTCCTCTAAGAGTGTGACATTTCTTAGTGTATGAATTTCCTCTTAGTAGTAATGTTATGCATTGCATTCCCTAAGTTGTGATTCTCTTATTCTAGATGTGTCCTCTCTTGGCGACATTAGGCACGATGATCCCTAAGAAGAGACCCTACACGAATTAAGAAAATTACCTTTGAACAAAGCTTTTTTTTCATTTTATTCATAAGTGTTGAGAATAATACAACTTGTTAACCTTGTGAAGCTATAAGCCTTAGTTGTGTGGCATCCTATCAGAGTTGTCAAAGGGATATATTTGGTATGGTTAGTATAGTAAGAGCCTCTAGACCTCACATGACTTTCTCACTAAGCCACTTTCCTAGGGGCTCACCTAGTTGATGGTCTAATGTTCCATTATCCCAAAGTAAGCATGCATTGTCATTTGCATAGTGGACATTGAGTTTTGCTTGCAAACATTTTTTGAAAAATAGTCGAGACATGTTCCACATCATGTTGGAAAGTCAAATCTTAATCTTCCCACCTTGTTTTTCCTTTGGGTATTTGATGTTGTATGATTCAGTATCTTTGTCATTGCTACACACATGTGTCTTGAATATCTACTTTAAAGTGAGTTTGATATGGGGTCATACTCTCACTAAAGTGGGGGCTAAATGTAGTGTAGGAAAATGTATCCCTTTACATTTTCACACTTATTTTGAGAATTAAATATTAAAATGAACTTGATTATGCATTAATTTAGTGTTGTAATATGCATTTTACATATTCATATTAAGTTTAGGGCCCTATTAATTAAAATGGAATTAATTGTACCTTAATGTGGTGTTGTAAAGTGTACCCCTTTACACTTTCACACTTCTTTATGGATCATTTAATTAATTAAGGTTAATTTGCCTTAATTTACATTTTTTGATGAGGAAAATCTGACATTCATTAATTCCTAAACATAACACTTCTCATTGAGCAATGTGTGTCTTAGGTGAGTGACCCAGGACCCATTGACCCATGGGCAAATGGGTCCTCACTTAGACCTAGGACCCAAATTTTAATTATGTTTTTGGTGATATTTTAACATATTCAAATTTATATTCACATGTTAGCTTGTGTTATTTTAATTTCATGAAATTAAGGTTAGATATCTATAAATATAAGGTCATTTCACTAAGTTTCATCTAAGGTTTTCAAGCTAAGAATTTTATGTGACCTCATGAGAGAATTTTCAAGAGCATTTCAAGAGCATTTCAAGGCATTAAAGAGCATATTTATTGCAGCAATAAAGATCCAATTATCATATCAAATTCTTCTTTCATTATGCATTTTATTGGAGATAATATGTTGATATAGAGTTCATGATCCATTCAAGCATTGAAGGCATTGTTTCAAATCAAGTTTCAACATCAAGATCCACATCCATTGAATTCATTCCATGCTAGTTTCAGATATACATTCCAAGGTTCATTCAAGGATTTGGTGTGTTGTGTAATTTCTTTGTTCATTCATCATTCGTTTCATTCTTTTATTCATTTCAAGGTTTTAAGTACCAAAACATGGTTTGACCAAGGTAAACCCCCATTCACCAAAACAAAACATTTTTTCCCTCTTGATTTGTGTTTGCAGATTTAGGTGGAAGACATCTTGAAGATCTCTTGAAGAGGAAAATTGGAGAACTTATCAAAGTTGCAAAAGTTGTCAAGAAAGTTGTCATCTCATAGAAACTCAATTATAGAGTTTATTTCTAACACTTCGAACCTAAAACCTATGCAAATTGAGAGATTCAGATCTATTGAAGAGGCTCCCAAAAGCTATAGAAAAACCCTAAATAAGGACCCATTTTCCCCTGGGTGAATGAGTCCCAAATCAACTTCAGCAGAGTACTTTTGTTGATTGGTACACATACCTTCTTAACTCTCTTAGATCTACAATTTGATTTTTCGTTTCATCAGTATTGAGCTTAATCTTTGAGATCCAAGTTGTAGATTGCATTTTGGAGTTTGTTATTTTAAATCATCCTCCCCAAAGTGTTGTTTAATCAAGACCCCTATCCTTGCAAAAAAATGAAATCAATAGATTCACACTTTGAATTGATTCGCCTCAAGGTTGTTATTCATTTCATTGTATGGATCTCCTTTCCTAATGGAATAAGGGAAAATAGGTATATCTATTATCATTTTTTTGAACCCCACATTTTAAGCACCTATTTTTGTATTTTTCAACCACAAACCATAATTAGACCATAATTATAATGTTAACCTAACCCTAACCTAAATTGTAATCCTAACCTTAACCCTAATCATAACCTAACCTTTTTCTCCAAACCATAATCCTCACCTTTATCCTATTCCTATAACCCTAACCATAACCCCAATTGTAACCCCATCCTAACCCTAACCTTTTCCTTAGCCTTAACCATTTTTTTCATAACTCTAACCCTAACCCTAAACTTAACCATATTCATAATCATAATCCTAATGTCAACCATTTTGTTAATTCTACCTCAAATATTTTTTTACAACCCTAACCCTAGTTAAACATTAAGCATATCTCTAACCCTTTCTCTTTTTAAACTAATTGAGCACTAATCCTAACTCTAAACCTATCCCTAACTATAATCCTAAACGTATAATATAGTAATATAACTCACTAATATAATTATACTAATATAATTATTATAATATAAGAATAACAATAATGATATAATAATATAATAGTAATATTATATATTAAAAATGGGGTGAGGGTCCTAGCTCGATTACCTAAAGCATCCTGTTGTAGGCAAGAGGTCATGAGGTCTAGTCTTCCCCAAAACCCATGGTACCAGAGGGCGTGTCACGCCAGCACCACCGGTCACGTTAAAAAGTTTACTAGGTGCACTGCAGTTTATAGGGGGTTGTGCTACCCAATTCCTGCAGTCCAAAAATAAAAATAAAAATTATATATTAAAAATAACATAATAATAAAGATAAAATTATAATATTATAAAATTAAAATAATAATAATAATTTATTAATATTAATAATAAAATATTATTTATATACTAATTGTTGCACTTCCACTATAAATTAATATATATATCTTAAATATAATCTATATAAAATATGTTGAAATATATTATTTTTCACATGTTTATTTTTTAATTCATAATATTTTTATTTTTTAAAAATAAAAATATATAAACATTGAAATTTATATTATTTAATATAAATTATATTAAAAAGTATATACACATTGAAGATTATACTATTTATATCAATTATATTTAAAATATATATACTAGCGAATATTTATTTCACAAAGAAAAACTTGCCACTTATCCAAATTTAGAATTGTTTTGATTAGATAAGACTAGAAGGGCTAGTCCCCATTATAGAGAAGCCATAAAGGAAAAAGAAAAAGAAAGGTCACTAGATGTGAGACAATCACAAGACAAAGATAACAACAAGAAAAACAAGACTAGCAAGGATTTTGGCCAAACCCAAGAACTGAAAGAATGTTTTGGAAAGACCCAAAACCCATAGAGCCAATCAAGGAGGTTTGAATATGAACTTCAACATAGATTTTAGAGTAGCAAAAAGGGTCAAAAACAAGAAATCCACCAATATTATCAAAAAAATTTCTCATATTCTTGCAAGAAGAACCATCTATCCTAAAGCTCTTGGCAGCAGAAAACCTCTTTATCAGAAATAGTGGGAGATGACCAAGAAGTAGAAGCACCAGAACTAACATCTAGCTTCCTTTTCATCCCTAACATAGGACCATTATTAGAAATTCCATGGGAGGCCAAGGTTGCAATATACTGGAAAAGAGTTTCTCCATTTTGAGAATGCACAAAAGTATTCAAATCTTTCTCGGGATGATGCAGGCACTGAGCAATAGGCTGAAACAATCGAGAAAATTTATAAAGCAGTTCTTGCTCCCAAGAACCAAGCTTGGAGAAATGGTTCACACATTTGTGAAACACAAAACCAAACTCAACTAAAACACAAAATCAAGAAAAAACAAAGTTGTATCTATCTTTAGTTACCTTACCTAAGGTAACAAAATTGACAACAACATTAGTAATATCTCGAATAATATCATCATCCCAAAATTTGAAAGGAAGCTCAAGGAGATGAATCCAAAGAAGATGCAAGTTAATATTAGTGACATCAAAGATAGTAGACCAACATTGAAGTTGAAGAAATGCCTTACCAAAAAATGAAGGGCCTTCATGATAAATGAGAATGTAGTCCTCCAAGGAACTAAAGGAAAAAGTAAAAACCCATTCATCAAATCCAAGATACGAAGACTAGGAGCATCTCAAAGCTCAGAGGCCCACTTGTGAATAACATCAATATTTGGTCTAAAGCCATAAAATATCCCAATAAGGGTAGATTGTAGAGAAACCATAGTTCTATCAATCCACCATTAGGAATGGTGAGAGAGAAGGAAGGAGCAATAGGATTCTTAATATTGCTAAGAGAAGTCAAAGAAGATTTCAAAGAAACAATTCCAAAATCAGTAACACCTTGAGGATGATGAAGATAAAAATCCAAACAAAGAGGCAAAGGAGCCAAGGAGTAGGGAGTACCCAAAGCATGACTATCCTGTAACACAAATTGAATAGGAGAAGAAGGATTGGGGACCTCCAATGGAGACCCCAAAATAGAACCGCAAATAATAGAACACAAAATCCCCCAAAAGCTTAGCCACCACAAGGGATGCCTGAGAAATAGCGAGAAGCGGGGGAGGAGGAAAAGGAGGTCGCAACAAAAATCCCCTCTTAAGAGATCTACATAGGTCAAACCCAATTTGGCCTAAACTAACAAATTCCTCAAAACCCAACAAAGAACTCCAAAGGTGAATCTAGTAGATCCCTTTTCTTGGCTTTCAAATAGGCCTCAAGAATAATGTCAAACACAACACTCAAACCAACAACAACATTGGCCTCCCAAGAGCAGAAATCACTATCCAACACAACATTCAAGCCATCACAAGGATAACGGTTTGTGCAGAGAGCCAACACAAAATCACATGAACCATTTGAAGTTTCCAGTAGCTCCAACCATGCACCTCCATCTACCTATGCTTCATTCTCATCACCCTCTCCTTCCGTAGAAGAAGAACACATGCTACACTTCCTGATTCCTACACTACAAAGAAGTCACCTCTGCCTCTGTCATTTAGGGTTTTTCTTGGTCACTACCATAGCCTTCTTCTTCTCACTGCCCCTCATCTTTTAATTAATAATCCCAATTTTAGAATTGTTGTTTTGTGCTATTAATTATTCATAAATTCTATATCATGTGCTGAGTAATTTTCTTTCTTTTATGTTAGAAATAAGTGATGGAAAATCTCAAAAGGAAAAACACTTAGTAAACATCATACAACATCTTCAAAACTAAACTTGTTCTTGCTAACTTGTAATTTGATCAATTACATCGCTTTCCATATACAAATCACTCTACATAGCAAATAGTAACTTTCTTGTTCAAATTCTACCATACAAATTTTTTATTTTCTAAACACTTTCTTTATCTTCTTGCTCCATAAAATTGAAATCTTTTTCATTAATAAGTTATCTTTTGTTATAAAACAAATAAAAATAGAGGCAACAATTAGATTTGGTAAAACAAAGATATGTACATCTTTATGTTACTTTAAAAAATTATTAATTTCATTCTTACAAAAAATTAAATAAAACATCTACAAACAATTAAACTATATTCAATCATTAAAAAAAAATATTACAAATTGAATGGTGATTAAAAGCACTTATATTTGTAAATCTATCATCTTAATATTACACTCTTTATAGGCCACGCAAATATTATATATATATACCAAACAAAAAATTCTAGAGAATTATTCTATGCCTAACATATCTACACAATCTTCTATTTAATTAAAATCCTTTTATTACACTTTCATTTAAAATAACTTAAAATTAGCATTATTTATATTTAATAAAATCTATTTAGAAGATAATAATAATAATGTGTTGACCTTGTGGTTAAGAACATACATGAAAATCTAATCTACATGCATGTGAAGAGAACCAAGTATTGGAAATAGGTGTTGCCATTGATGTCAACCTATTATAGGTTGTCATTGATTTCACATGTGTATGATGAAGTCTATATAGGGTGAGTGGAGGATCATGGGGGTCCAAAAAGTGGCGATATGACAAAATAGTGGTTGACAACCTTTTTTTATCCAAATTTGGTGAAATGAAAATGGTTTATTGAGAAAATTATCTTCTTTCCAAAAATATAAGATATGCCTTATTTGGAATTAAATAGATTATTATTGATTTTATACATACATTCTCACTAAAGTCCTGATAGATAGGTTGATTAAAAAACATCTATAATTCTTAAATGATTTAACTTTTTTTGAATCCAAAAGATGTAGCACATTATATTCTTCCCATACTATAGGATAAAAAAGAAAATTTGAATTTCATAAATTTTTGACCAAGTTATGGTGGTTAGACAAACAAGTTTTAATATTTTTAAAAAGTTTTAATAAAAAATTATAACTAATTATTTACTTGCAAAATAAATAAATAAAAATGTAGAAAATTTGAGTATGTGTCCTCTTATTATATTGAAAGTTTCAAATAAATATATTATTTTTTCTTGTACTTAGGTTGGTCAGACATACACCTTCTTTTTATTTTTTCTTGAACATTTAGTACTACTACATTAAAATTTCAAATTTTCACCAAATACATTTACTTTTTTCCAAGAAAGGAATAGTATCTTAGAAACTACATTTACTTTGCTGAAATTTTTTTTCTTACATATTTTTCAAATTATGTAAATAACATACTCAAATTTTTATGTCAAGTTTCCTAACTCTATTTTTTTGAATTTTCATTGCCACTTAAGGGCCTAGTTTGGACCCCCATGATCCTACACTAACCCTATATATTTTGAAGAAAGTGCAATTGCAACTTGATATAGTCAACAATCCATTTAGATGTATGAATGGTGATCAGATTGGTGTGTATGAGTGAGGTAGTGGTTGGTACACTTGTTCCAATTTGTTCCCTACATGTCTAGTATAATATCATTCCTGATTGGTGTACCAAACATTGAAATAAGTTGCAAAATATTGGCAAAGGTATTAACAATGTATTCACTATAACAGAGTCATGAAATTTTGGTTTACTTCCCTTTAAAGAGTAAGTTCTTATCTTGTGGTTCAAGAGGTTAGTTGGTTGTGTTGTGAAGGTATTTTATCCAAGAAATCAAGTCTTTACAGCTTCCACAAAAAGAATTAGAGCTAACAGTTTAATGATATATGCAATATAATGTTAAAACCTTGTTGGAATACTCTACATTCCTCAGGTGAGATAGGTGTTGTTGATGATGAAAATGACAGAAACAACGTAAAACATAATATTTTTACTCTATTTCTCTTGAAAAAGAAAGACAACATATAGTAGCCTAACTCCCAAGGTCCTGGTAGTTGGTTCTCAACTGTCTCATGTCACTCAATTGGCCAATCCAACTATAATATTCAAAGGGCCTTTTCTGGTGATAAGGAATACAAACAACAACGAATTCATCAATCTATGTTTAATGGGGGGGTTTAAAAAAATAGAAAAATATAGATCAAGGCATAGATCAGTAAAATATGAACAAAATTCTCTAACATCCAGACATATATTCTTAACAATGAATGCTTCTTAAAATATCAACAAAACCATAACATGATGCAATTCATAGAACAATCCATACCATTGCATACATTTATAGTGCTTAGTTTAACCATCACAATACTTTAAGATTTAAAATAACAAACTCTTCATTTGTTGCCAATAACATAGATCAACAGACATGTAACAATTCCATCCATTGACAATTTAATGAAATAATCTTTGAAATCTGGTTTCCCCTATTGATTCACATCAAATAGGAAACATTTATGCACATAAAACTCATGGGCATATAGACCGATTATGGTCTATTAACCTTATCCAAGAAAATAAATTCCAACATAACACTGTATAAAAGTGTATCTAAATTCAACTGAACTTAAAACAAGGTATCTTTACTTAAAGCTAAAAATTCCTATCTGCTATCATCAGGTGGCTAATTCTACTTTTCATCAGTCGACCTTTACAATATGAAGTTCAAAAATACATATAGGTGTGCCAAGCACAAATCCCTCTCAATCAAAATTGAGATCCACCAATCAAGGAACCAGAACCTCCTCAAAAACTTAGATTGGATGATCTCTAGTTCCAATGTTGATTGCCCTATGAAATAGGAGAGAAAAAGGGGAAGTTAAGTACCCAAAATAGATCATCCTGATGCCAACTCATTCTTGCGTAGTTTACTCAAGAAGGTACTCATCATAACTGGAGAAGACTTCTTGAAGAATATCCACATCAGGCCCATCAATCTAGTTGTCCTCAAATTTAATTCTCTTTAACTCTGCAGAGGAAAATCCCTTCATTTCTTTTAATTTCATCAACTCTCTCCTTACAAATTTCACTTCTTCCTTAACATCCACTAGTCTATCTAATAAAAAATCCTCTCCATCGTCCTCTTTCTGCATAACCTCTTGAAACCTATTGTCCCACTTCTCCTTTAACTGATTCAGAGGCATGCCCTCCTTAACCGGTATATCCATCTTAACTAGAATGGCTACAATAGATTCTAGTTCATCACGTTTCTCATTCAAGTCCTTACTACCATCTTGAATTTCATTCCTATGCTTGTATATAAAATCAGATCTAAACCAGATTATGCTTGAGGCTTTTTCCAAAAAATTTCCATTGTCTTCCTTGAGGATTGATTACTCAAGAAGAGTTGATTTAGGTAATTTATTAACCTACTTTATTTTCTGAGCATACCCCCTATGTTCCTCCTCCTTTTCTAAAGCTTCAGTGTGGTGACTCATTTCCTCTATTAACTCCAGTGATGTCTTATGAATTTCAAAACTACTTACCAACACCTCACCCACTTCCTGGTTAAGCTTATCTATCCATCTATCCATCATCCCAGACATACTCTTCATTTGCATAGATCATCAACTTCTCTTTTGCTGAGTAAGACTGGTGTTTCTAAGGTAGAAACTTGTTGTGACCTTGGGGTGGAAATATCTCTGAAGAAAGTATGCAGCTGGTCCAATTGAGCCTTAAGCTTATCCTTCCTTTGTTTGTCTTTGATCATTTTTGATTTTATTGATGAAGCTACAACATCAATCAAATTCATATGTTGATTCCTTGTAGGCTTCCGTAAATTAACCGTACCTAGCTGATAATTAGTTATTTTCACATCTCCTTTGTCCTTGTCTACCACTAGAAAGGTACATTCTACAATGATCTCCCCTACCTCGGTGAGCCTTGTGGAATGAAGAACTCTGGCCTTCTTCTTGGGTCTCTTCTTTTCTATCTCCTTCATCATTTCTTCCCAATTAAGAGGTTGTGGTGGAGCTATTTGTTTCTTTTCAAGATCTGGATTTAACCAGGTAGGATCACTAGGAGTTGTAGCCATTAATGCAGAGGAAGAGGCAGAAATTGCAGGAGATAGTCGCTGCAATAAATTAACTTTAGGTTGAGAATCAACCTCCTACACATTTTGTTGTTCTTTTTCCGCATTTTATTGTGCAACCTTCTCAACCTCTTCCCTATCCTTTTGCTCCTATAGCCTTTTATTCTCTCACTCCTTTTCCAATTGTTCTTCCTCCAACCTCTTCTCTTCAAGCAGTTTATCTCTTTCTCCTTCCAATTCCTTGAGCTTGTCCCACACTTCCTTCTCTTTTTGTTGTTTCTTAGAAATCTCTTCAACATCCTATTCTTTCTGCAAGTGTTTTTCTTCCTCTCTTTTCATATAGGCCTCTTCAATCATTTTAAACTTAGCCTCAAGGGCCTCCCTTTCTCCTCTTTCTTTGGCCTTCAATTCCTCCAGATCATGAATCTCTTGTAACATCTCCAATCTGTCATTTTCCTCCTTTACTCTAAGCTCATGCTCCTTTTCCTGCTACTACTTGATCAATTCATTAGCTTTTTGCTTGGCCTTTAACTGTTGTTGTTGGAGTACTGCATCAACTTGTGCCTTTGTATCCATTTCCTTTTTTTTGCCAAAGCTTCAACATGTTCCTTGGCATATAATTCCTATTATTTTTCCAAAGCTTCAGCTTGTTCTTTGGCATCTGATGCTTTCTTAGCTTCTTCAAATAGTGCCCATTGATCCTCTACTGTCAAAACATGCTCGGTTTCATCAAGAGGCATCTCCTCTTGTGTCTCCTTATCTGACAAAGTACCCTCAGAGTTCGTTTCTATATCATGAATTTCCATCTCAATTTCCTTTCCCTTTAAAGTCTCAGCTTCCATATGAAGAGTTCCCCTAGGCACCTCTGCACCTGGCTACTCTATAGGAGGGAGTTGAGTAGACAACTCACCCATAACCGATGCTGAGGCCACAAGTCCTATTGGGACTTTTTTTTTTTCTTCATGGAAATCTTGAGCTGGAGCTTCAAGTTCAAATTCCTCTATGTCAGGAGGGAAGAATTCCAAGGGATCCTTTCGAGGCATTCTTCTCTTCATTCTCCTATACCCTTGTGTGGTATTTGCAACTTTTTTTTTCTTTGAGGTTTGACCCCTGGGCTCCCTAGTTCTTAGCACGACCCATTGGATACTTCTATCCAACACTCGTCTTGCTATTTTCTTAATATCTATTGTCTCCTCTGCATCCCAATCTATAGGATTAAACTCTTGGTACCTACATCTTGTGCCTCATATAAGGGATCCAAAACTACACCATCATCTGATAGTGTTTTAGGAATGTCTACTTTAACCCCATATTCCACCATGAGAGGGATTGGCAATCTTTTATAATTCCTCTTCCTCAAGTCATATTCATCCCGAAGATTACTCCAGAAGTCCTCCAAAAGATTGAAATGTCTATCAAAAATGGAAGCCAGCAAGGCATTCATCTTCTTATTTGGATCAAAATGCTTCCTAGTGGTATATAGGCTCAATTTCAGATGCATTAATTCATTTCAAACAAACTTAGCTCCCACAAGGTGTGGGAAGCTATATTCACCCAACTACATGGGGAACTTATGACAACCGGTCTTATTCTTTATACCAAATTTAGCATTAACCCCCAAGGCTTGGTAAATAAACTTCATTAAGACCATCCTATTGCTGCAACATCTAGGGAGTAAGTGAGGATGACCATCAAACCCAGCCAACCTAAAATAAGTAAACTTGGGTATTGGATAGACTAGTATCCCCACTCTGTTATGAATGCCATGGCCTCCTGGCTCAATCTATACCTTGTATCTCCATTAATCTAGTTAATAATAACATACAACAATGCATCATTAACTCTTCTATAATGCAGTTCAGAAATCTACAAGGACAACTGATCATAATGGTTCCATACTTTATTTTGTCCATCAACTTTTCCCAAAACCCCCACTCTATTTAACCCTCAAAAAATGCCTCTCCTTGCTTCTGTATAAATGACATAAGAGGTCATAAAGAAACTCTTGGTTTCTCTCACTCTAACCATTTGATTGTGTATGCTTTCAGACACAATTAGGGGCTAATCAAACTATTGCCTACCATCTAAGATTGTTTGAATGAATTGAAACATCCATTTTTTAAAATGAAAAGCATCCCTCTTTCCAAAGACTCTGGATAAAATCATTAATATGTGCCCAACCTCCTTATAGAACTCCACCCTTTTAGGCTGATTTGGAAGCTTGATTAGAGACTTCTTCTCAATCCTTATCCATTTCTTATTCAAATGAGCTTTATTGGCTTCCTTATGGTTACTATACATTTTCAAAGCCTCTACCTCATTGAGCTGGCTAGGATTCCTTGGATTGGGGATATTGAACATAAATTGGAACATTTGAGGAGTTAAATCAAGGATGACATTACCTTGTGAATCCATGCACTATCTAGTAGTCGGATTATAGGCGCAAGCTGCTGTCATTATTAGTTCAGGGCATTGAATTGATAGAGGAAAAATAGTGATATGAGCCAATCTTGATTAAACTACCCTTTGGGTCCTCCTTGTCACCTCTTCAACAAATATTTTGGAGAACAATTCCTCATAATGGAACATACCCAGATTTGTATCAGTTATGTCTGCCCAATCAGACTCCACCTTGCTAGCAGTGATGACAAGACCCCAAAGATTATAACTCAAGGTATAAGGGACTTGTTCAGGCTTAGCTATTGGTTTTGAAGTTTCTGTAGGTTGACTCCTCTGAGAAGCCTCACCCGATGCTCCTAACATTCTTTAGTTTCTGCATTAAAAACCCTAGATTATATTTACAAGAAGTATAACAAAAACCCACTTACATATCTTACCCTTCATACACGTCGGAGGTGGGACCAGGCATAAGACATCCCTAAAAATCCTTTTAAAACATTGGCAGGGTCGGGACTAGAATGGGCATTGAGCTCTCAACAAACCATATGGTGAGGTCAGAGGCGGAGTGAGAATAGTATTCGGGATTGGAATTGGAATGGAAATTGATTTGAAAAACTCTATAAATTATCAAAAGCGGACTCGAAGACTGATCCAACATCCATTACAAACCAAGGTTTGAGACTAAAATCAATTCCGGATCTGACCCCAATTTAAAACAATCATGATGTCACTAGAAACTTCAATCGGGTAATGAATGACATCATAATCTAAAAACGAGGTCACTTGAAAAAATAGAGGAGCTTAAAAATAATAGTATGAGATTGTTCCCATATGACCGAGAGGAAACCTAGCAACTAGGGCATAATTTTCTAATTTAAACAGAGACATGCATAAAAACCCTAGTTTATAAAAATCCTTGACTCAAATAATTAGGGCACAAACTTAACCCTACTCAAAACCAGCAAGTCGATACGCAGAAGAATCGGTAGGCAAACAAACGAATCAAAGAACACCATAAAAATAATGTAGCATACGATCGACACCCCCAAAAAACCTAGGGAACCATGGTATGGGCACGAAGAACATGTGAAAATGACCACAGAAAAAAAACAAACAAGAAAATGACAAACAGTAAAATAAAAGACAAACCAAAAAAAGAAAAACAAAGCAGAACAAAAGAGAAGACAGGGAAAAAAATATCAAGGATTTGAAAGAAAACAAAGAGCTACGAACCCACATGAAGAAAAGGAGACTAAACAAAACACAATCAATAGAAAATGAAGAACATAAACCCTACCTCCAAATGCAATCCCACAGGCTAGTCCTTGCTTTGAATCCATACAAAAATGCCTCACTTTCGATTGAATCGAGTTCCCAAATGCTCCACCTCAGCTCTAGTTTGGTTTTACTTGTTAAACAATGATAATAACCAGTGAGTTAATCTTAATTAAGGTTAAAATTGAACCTCATATGTGGGAGGTGCCTGTAATTAATGCCATTAATGCGGTAGGTCAAACGCACAATTGCGGTGGGAATAGGCACAAGACTATTATGCGACTGAAGTAAAGTTAGATAGCAAAAAGAAAGGCAGGACTAGAAATGGAATGGAAACCGATTTGGAAACTTTTCCCAAGTTTTGAGTTTAGTTCTAGATCCTATTTTGGTTCCGACAACAAAGAAGAAAAGGAAAGAAAGAACAAAAAGAGAAACATTGAGATCGAAACAAGAAAACCCATCACCGATCTCAAGTCCAAAGAAACAAACCAAAGGCAAAAGCGGAGGTGGGATGGAAAAAAGTTTGAGACTATATACAAAGTTTCGGACTTAATATCCATTATGGCTTCGGTTCCAATAAAAAAACAAAGAAAAAATGCAAAAATACCAATGAAGAGACAAGCGGGAGTGAAATTGGAATGGAATCCTCAAAAAAGGTTTCAAACTAGATTTAGTTCTGGTTCTGGTTCTTCCAGAACAAAAAGGAAAACAAAGAATTGGAAGAAAGAAAAACTCCAAACTTTGTTGAAAAATAACCAAGGACAAAAAACAAAAAGGGGGACCCATTTTGACCAAGGCAAAAGATGGGGTGGTTATGCAAGGCATAACAAATGGCGACTCGACTAAGAAAATGGTTTACCCATTTTCAAGACATCAAAGAATTCAATCACGCAAAAACTACTTGGCTAATGAAGCATGCTAACTTTAATAAGATCAAATATATAGAATAAGGTTGAGCTGGAATCTCAGATGTATGTGCTCATTAATTATTTTTTTTTGAATCTGAGTGTGTGCATACATATGCATCATTCTTTATAGATACTTTCTCCACTTTTGAACAACTATACCTAAGATCCAACCTACATAGGTCGAGTCCTTTAACTATCATGCAATGAAATCTTGGGCGTTGCTCCACTACCAAATAGGCGTCCATAGCCCCGACAGAGATACCTCTATTTCTCTCAAAGCATTTCTCTATTGCCAAATAGGCATCCATAGCCCTAATAGAGATACTTGATTCACCCATTTGATATTGAGTTTTCTTTTTCTCTCTATCTCTTCTCCTTTTTCTTTACTTAAGATTCACTTGTAGAAACCTTTTATGAACTTTTCTCAATACTTAGATGCAATTGGTCTGAAATGTGGGTTGAGAACTACAATGAACTTCATGATAGTCTTGGAATCAGATTTTTCACTTGAATCAGAGATAAAGCCACCCTGAGGTAAATAGGTATATACTTAGGAAGATGTTTATCTACTTTGTGACAAACTTTGATCATAATTCATGAGATATTCACAATGTACCTTTTACCCTTAATAACTTTTCAAGTCAATATTAGAATGGTCATAAGACATGAGTTTTAGAATGAAATCCTTCAAAAGATGCCTGTTGAAAATACCTAAATCAATTTCTCACCTAGTGCCTATAGCATAATTTTCATAACAACCCCTTTTCTTGGAATGGATAGAAATGAAGATCCCTAATGAACAAGACAAAAAAAAAGAAATAAAAAGAAATATAAACAAGAACACAAAAACAACAAAGGAAAGAACTAATTACATATAACACAATATAGTACAGTTATTCAGAACATCAAACCTTCATGAGCCAAAATAATGCTTAAGAAACTGACCATTAAATGGTAATGGAACAGGTTCTCCTGTCAAGGTACTCAAATGAAAAGCATTCTCGCCTAATATCTCAGCTACTTGATATGGACCTAACCAGAGTCTATCAAATTTTTGGTGATCTCGCTTCTTCTCTTTAGCTTTGTCCCATAGTAACACAAGATCTGATATCCCAAAGGCCTTTACCTTAGCCCTCTTGTCAAACCAGCGTTTGACAACTTGATGTTTAAAGAACTACTTCAAAGCAACATCTCTCTGTTCCTCCACGTTGAGAAAGTTGGTTAGTCTGACCTCGATCCTATCATCCTTCGTATAAAATTCCTACATAAACTTGAGGATAGGTATTTGCAAATGGATCAGGAAGACTGGGTCTTGGCTGTAGACTAATTTGAATGGTGAATTTCCTAGGGCGGCTTTGATTTGAGTTCAATCTACCCGTAGGGAAAATCACAGCTAGGTGTGCGAGTCTCTAGGATTGTTTTCTAACATTTTTTTAATTACCTCCAATAGATTATTATTAGTGGACTCGGCCACTCCATTTCCCTGAGGGTAGTAATTAGATGAATATTTCAAAATGATTTTATGTTCATAAGTCCATTGAATAAATTCAGTTGAAGAAAAAGAAGGGCCGTTATCACATACCAGGGTGAATGGAACTCAAAACCTGGTGTTGATGTTCTCAGTTAGAAACTTGATAACCATCTTTGTGGTGCTATTTTTGTAGGGCTAAGCCTCAGTCCAACATGTGCAGTAGTTAGTTGCAGTCAAGATTAACTTGTGACCTATAGAAGAGTTTATATTAATGATACCTATAAACTCTAGCACCCATTGAGCAAACAGTCTTACCTCATACACTGGTTGCAAAGGAATTGTTGGATTTCTTTCCCTAGGTGCAGAGGTCTGGCATACATGGAATGTCTAGACATGTTGGTGTGAATCACAAAATACATAAGTCCAGTAATAGCCTGATCTAAGAATTTGATGGGCCAGAGCATCTGCAGATCCATATCCTATACCATGTCTTCCATGAAACTCAGCAATGGCGTGCTTAGCCTCTTGTTGATCCAAACAGTGCAAGTAAATTCCTTGAAAATTTATTTTGTATATAGATCCCCCCTTGAGAATATAATGAGCACTCTTCATCCTCAATGCTCTTCTCTAAGTAGCATTCACTCCTTCTGGGCATCTATTGTTGAGGAGGAAGAAGATCAAATTTTTGTACCAAGGATCCTTAGTAAATTACTGCATAGTGTATTGCTGACATGTGATATTCTTGTCAACATCTTCCATTGCCTTTGATAAACCCTGCCCTCAGATGAGTTTCATTGGATGAATCTCTAAGTCAAACTCTTGCAAAATAGCCATCCACTTTCCTCTTCACTCTCCTAGTTCGCTTTGCATCAAGAGGGATTTTACAACTGGATCAGGAACTATGGCAATTACCTGACTTTGAAGAATGTAGTGCCTGAATTTCTTTACTGCTCAAACAAATGCAAAGGCCTTCTTCTTAAGGGGTGGGTATCTAACTTCTTCATTCTTAAATGGAGAGATCATGAAGGTGATATGTCTTTCCTCTCCCTTGCCTCTTCATTGTGTTACAACAGTTGCACATGAATGGTCAAATGCAAAAGAATAGATATAGAAGGGATTTAGATAATCTGGGCTGGTCAAGACAAGGGCCTCAGATATTGATTGTTTAATCTATGAGAAAATAGATTTGGCCTCATTGCTCCATTCTATTTTTTCATCTTTTTTCATCATCTCATTAAGGGATTTGACAATTTTCGCAAACCCTATTATGAATTTTCTGACAAAATTAATCCTTTTGAAGAAGGATCTCATTTCTTTCTTACTTCTTGGCCTTGTCAGCTTTAAGATGGCCTCTACTCTATTAGGATCTATGGATATCCCTTCTTCTGATATGATGTGGCCTAGGAGTTTCCCTTCAAATACTCAAAACACACACTTTTTTGGATTGAGGGAGACACCATAGCTTATATACTTTTTGAGGACCTTTTCTAGATCTGCAGCATGGTCTCCCTGGCTCTTGGAGAAGATAGTTAAGTCATCCACATAAATAATGATACACTTAACTATTAGATCCTTGCTACTTCCATTGCACTCTAAAAGGTTTCCCCAGTGTTGATAAGGCTGAATGGCATCCTCCGATAGGCAAATGTGCCCCACTTGGTGGTGAAGGTAGTTTTCATTTTGTCCACATGACTGACAAGGACTTGATTATACCTAGAATAGCCATCCATAAATGACATCATCTGGGACCCATTGAATATTTGTAATACCTCATCAAGAGAAGGTAGTGGGTAATTATCCTTATCAATGACCTTATTTAAATTCCTAAAATCAACACATAACGTAATTTCATCACTTTTCTTGTGCATAGGAACTAAATTTGCAACCCACGTAGGATGTCTGACTGGGAAGATTATTTTTGCAAATAAGGGATTTTGCACCTCCTTCTAAATTAGGGGCTCAATCAAAGCATTGACCAGGCATTGTTTTTTATAGAAGGGCTTGGCTTCTGGCTTAAGAGTTATGGTATGTGTGATCACCAAAGTGTCAAAGGTCTTTAAGTCATCATAACCCCAAGAAATGGCTGCAATGTTCTTCTCCAAAACTTTAACTATCTTGTCCTTAATTTCTTGAGGACAAATATTTCCTATGGGAACATTCCTTTTAGGACCCAAGTGAGTCAGATTGACAAATTCATACTTCCGCCATCACTCTTTGTGGGCACCCTTTGATGAGCCCGTGGGTCAGAGTCAAAGATTCTTTCTAAAGCTACCATCCCCTTTGGAATACTATTTCTATTCAACTCCAGTATCCCTTCTCGATCACCATTCTTAGGATCCCAATCCCCTTGATCTCTCTCAGATTCATCTATTACCTATCCTTTGAAGACATCCAAAATTTCCAAGAAGGCCAATATATGTTGGTCATCATCGAATACCTAAAAATTTTGGACATTATTCAGGACAGCTAGGACTGAGACTAATTCAACTAAAAATATTTTTATCTTAGAGTCTTGCATAGGCTCCAAGATGCTAGCAGTGATGACAAGGGAATCTGCAATCTATTTTAGCTTGTCTAGGAATTAGAGTGATCCCAAAAGCATCAAAGTCTTCAATCAGATTCTAAATTCTATCTCTGTATGCAGCCAATCTTTTGTTATGACAAGTATATTGGTTGTGTACCTTCTTTACAATTACTTCAGAATCCCCCATTACCATGAGAGCAGTGACCTTCTTTTGATGAGAAAACATAAGTCTATGAGCAAGTGCTTCATATTTAGCCATATTGTTTGTGCAAACAACCTACAACCTATAAGATGCAAAGTAAGTCTTCCCTTTTGGGTTGGTTAGTTCAATCCTTGCTCCACTTCCTACTTTGTACTTAGAGCCATCAAATTTAAGACTCCATAATTGATCTTTAGCTGGGAGCTCTTTCTTTTTTTCAATAATAGGAGATGACTTGCTTGAGATGGGTGGTGGCTAGGACTTTTGTTGGCCATCAAGCATTGAAAGTGACCAGGGGCCAGGTTCACTTAAAGATTCTTCTATATTTAAAGCATGTTCAAGAATCACTTCCTAAATAATTTCTTGGATCAAGTTGCAATCCAATTCATTTTTTATCAATGCCTTAGGCATTGGTAGAGTATCTAGCGTAGGGGTATTGGAGAGAGGATGAGACACCTCAATATCCTCTTGAAACTCAGAGCATAGAACCTGAGTCTGCTGCGATGGTTGGCAATCTTCCCCTTGAGAAAGATTGGTTCTAGTGAGGATGGTAGTGTCCTTAGCTTCAAATGGGAATTCATTGATGGGTGCTTGAGGTTGATCTTGGCCAATCAGTTGAGGTTGGCCTATATGGTTTAAGATATCTAGGCAGGGTTGAAATGTCAATTCAAAATGATTCTGATAATGTATCCTACACCAATTAGGAAGCAACAAACTGCACAAGTCAGTCTCTTCTCCCAATACCACTTATCTTGTTGCAATTTTTTTATCAGAACTTGTTGGCTGACCGAGATCATTGGGTCACTCTCTTCTAGGGGCAGTGCATCATTAGGATTGAGTACTAAGAAGGTCATGACTTCCTCTTGCTTGTAAACTCCTATCTTAGTCTCGAAGTATGCTACTTCATTTGGACAATCATATTCTATAATCATGTGTTTGAGCCTAGGCTCACTCTCAATTCTAATTTGTGTTGCTATCCCTTTCTAGGGTAGCCACATGTGAGAGAAATCCAAAGACAAATACTACCCAATACTCTTCATTAGCTCTTGACTCAGGAACATACTGTAGACACCTAAAAATGACCTAGGCCTGCAAGCTTCATTTTTACCACTTTCGTCCTAGCATAATTAAGGCATTTAATTATGTCCTTCATCCACATTCGACTATTGATTAAATAATTCACAATTATTTAATTAATTCATGTCAGTTATTCTTCATGATTATTAAATAAATAAATTTTATTTATTTATTAAATACGTCATTAACTGTCTAGGTCTTTCTTTAATTTATTTAATTCCCTCTTCTGCATTTAATTCTTATTGATTATTAAATAAATGAATTTCATTTATTTATTTAATACGTCACTGATTGTCTTAATTAAATAAATTGATTAATTTAATTAATTGGTCTTATCTCCTAAATTAAATTATTTAAAATGTCATGTCAATCCTAACTGTGAGTCCATTTTGATAAATAATCTGAAAAAGATTATTTATTATCTCATAAAATCATTATTTTGAATTAATTTAATTCAAAATAGTAAATAATCTTCCAAAAATCAAGTAATGGGGCAGATTCTTGATTTTCCAAATCTGATCTTCAGTCCAAATCTTATCTTCTTGATTTTTCAAATCTCGCAAATCGGGCAATCTTATCTTCTTGATTTTTCGAAAATCTTTATTTTCTAATTAATTGTCTCATTTATTTTCCACCGTCGATCCGATTTTATTCTGACCGTTCGATTAAGGATTTTTCCCTAACCCTAATTAGGGATTCTTAGGTTTAATCTGGATCGTTCATTTCATCAATTTATCTCGTCCGTCCATTCGAAATGGCCTTTTCTATAAAATGCCATCTTCTTCTCATTTTTCGGACAGAGGCACATTTGACATTTTGCATAGTTATTATAGGCATTTAATCAAGGCATAGGCATTGTCAATCATAGGCTTTTAGACATAGGCATTTAGATTTTGAGTAAATCCTTCAAAACTTGCTTTAGTCTTGTCATTCGTCATAGTTGCTCACACAAATCTGAGGGCATCTTCATTTACTGCAAGCAAGGAGGTGTAACGAAGGTCAATCATGGAAGATGGAGATTCTTGGTAATATCATTCCTTTTCTTTTCATCATTTTCCTTTGTACTTCATTATTTCAATGGATTTTAGTGTTATTTGATTTAACCATCTAACAATCTGATTTTTCCCTTGATTACATTGGTGAACCCGACATTTTGTAGAGAAATTTGTGTGTGTTCTTGTTTGCTTTCACTGTTTTGCAGGTTACAGCCAAGACGTCATACGAAATCCCATCACCTTCATTAGAGCATAGAAAAATGGGCGAATAAAAGATTTTCAAACAGTTTCTATGTTTTCTAGATCTTGCTCCCAGCTTTCCAGAACATCAAACGGTTTTAAATTTCATTGAGATTTGAGAAAGTTATGGGCATTTTAGTGATCGCAGTTTTTTTCAATTTAATTTTTAAACCCGCGTTTTTCTTTTGTCTATAACATTCTTTTTGTGCAGAATCGTGGAAAAAGTTTTCTGGGTTTTGAAGGTCTATCATTTAGCTTTCCATGGATATCTACCACTTAAAATTTTGTTAAGTTTTGAGCAAGTTATCACTATTTTAATTTGCTGCTATCATTAATGTTTTATTTATTTATTTTTTGTTTGTGTTGCTAATCTTCTCTTGTAGCGTGTGGCGATCCCCATTCATGTGTCGAAGACCATTGATTAAAGAGATTACTAATTCATTGTTTGCAGATTCGAATGTCGAAGACAAGATAAACAAACATTGTGCTTGTTTTCTTTCATAGATGAGCAAACATTTGATTTTGGCGCATATAAAAAGAACACATGTCTTCTTTGATTGATTGTGCTTGCAAGATGGTAGGTGAGTATGCTCTCACTTGGTGAAAACCTCGTGATCAAAAAACCAGACCCATCTTTATTTGTTAATTACCCTTCACGATTCGGTATATCGGAGTATCCTCTCCCCTTGCACATTCGTGTGATCTTGGGTGTAAGAGAAACGGTTACTGACTCTAGAACTTGGGCCTGTTTTGGTGGGAAAAAGTACTCACCCCAAGATGACTCAGACTAGTAGCACCCTGACACCGAGGGACTTCCAGCCGGTATATAAAAGTGGGTTCTTGGGGAAAGCCCAAGAATCATGAGCGTGGTTCTGATGAGATGGATCCGAAAGGGGACTCTCGCCGCATGGATCACGCCCCATGAACGGAATGCCCAAATTAAAAATCTCTTGTCTTAGTGTCCAACCGTTCTATTGGCCGTTGCTTGGTATAGTGCAGGGTACAGTATCATGCCCGAAGACACTCACTACTGATCCCCTTGAGTAGAGATAGCAATTCTTGGGATGTCACTACCCAAAGAATCTGAATTTGGTGTGCTCGAATGACGTTAATGAGCCGTGGAGGGGAGCCAATGCCAGCAAAATTCTAAGCTATCCGCTCTTGAGAAGGAAAGGTGTTTATCACCAATCCGGGGTATATCGGTGGGCTATACCAAGTATACAAACCCTTGGCCTATTGGCCTTTTTAGGATTGTGCTTATCTGATGTGTGATTGGTTACATTCAAAAAGTTGTGTTTGTCAAGTGTTTTCTGGTCTTATCATAGTTTGAAACAAAACTTTCATCAAACAGACCAAATTTTCCATTAAAAATGACAAGACAAACTTTTCACATCTATCAAACTGCATTTAAATGTCTGAAGTGCAATCGCTTTGATCAATCGCATTTGAGTTTACTGAACCGCATTTGCATATCCAAGACGCAACTGAAACTTCAAACGACGCATTTTCCTATCAAAACTTAAAACTCCACATCCGAGACTTGAAGTCCTCAACTTGTCCACCATTTGTCAAACACTGCCATCAAGAAGATTTTGTTAGAAACCAAACTTGATATTGCTCAAAGTCTTGTCTATTAGCTTGCATTAGTCACCATAGGTTTCATACCTCATTCATTTTTCGTTGCATACATTTGACATTAGACTATTCATAGGTTCACATTTTGCATACATAGGATTAGGCAAATCTTAGTACACTTTGCAAAATCATTGTTTTCGAAATTAGACCCTCTTGGACCAAGTTATCAAACCTCCTTTTAGTCATTGTCCTCTTTTGTGAGATTCTTCCAACTCAAAAGTCTAGTTAGGGAGACTCACTAGTCATTTAGACCTAGTCAACTTGTCATTTCCAACAAAGTCCTTTAGCAGTCAAAATTGAAAACAAAGTTCGAGCTTAGAAGTGCTTAGATAACCTTGTCTTACATTGCATACAAATTGCATACCTTACTCATGAAAATCCAAAAACAATAGTCATTCTAGTGGTCATCTTGAACCATAGACTTCACATAGTGTCATACTTGCATCTAGTTGTCATTCCCATTTGAGCAATCTCATTTCATGGTTGAAACCAGACTTCAAAAACAAAATAGATAAATGGAAAACTTTAGGCAAGACCCCCCGTATAATGTCAACAATCCTCCACATGACCCAAGTTGGACCTTTTACGATCCATTTACCAATGTAGACAATCAACCTCCAACAACAATGCAATCCACATCAAACAATCCATTCGAACAATTTTTCCAAAGAGATAAAAATGGTCAACTACTCCAAGAAAACATAGAGGCATTGACACAAGACCCAGAGGCCTATCAGATGGCTGAAGCAATAGCTCGTCAGGACAGAGACAGATTCGTAGCTATGCTTTTGAGTGAAGGAGCTAAGTTACCACCAGGATTTGACACTACTACCAACAACGCACATAACATATCACATAGTGGTCAACCTCTAAATACCACGAGCAATACTTCCTTTGGGACCACAATGACAATGCATACCACTCCCAACATCCCAAACACCACCAACATCCCCAACATCACAAATACCACGACAGCCAATACCACGACAGTAAATGCCATGGGGGCATCATCAAGGCAAAACAAACCCCCTTTGACAACTTCATTTTCTACCATGAACACAACATCGACACATTCATCCAGTGGTATTTCACAAAATCCTTTGGGAGGAGCCACAGGACGTATCTTTATCCAAGGACAACAACAAAACGTCAACATGACAACATAGTCAAATGTCATTGCCTCCTAAGGTCTAAACACAAACGTTCCCCTTGTTCAAAATCAACAATTTACACAAGGTGGCCAAATAACACAACCCATGACATCATCGACACACTATAACAGTCATGGCCACAACATCCCTCAACTAGCGACACACATGGTTGGGGGACACATCCCAACATATTCATCCAACATTCATACTCATCAACATGCACCCAATCATAACTTACAATACCAACAACACACGTCATACGTACCACAACAATCCATACCACCACAATACACCAACATTCATGCACACCAGATAGGAACACATGGTGTGCTAGGCAATCCAACATATGGAAACTTAAACAACCCTACCATAGATGAACTCAAAGCAAGAATGAGGGATATGGAGAAAACTATGCAAAACATGTACATTTCAGGCAAGAAATCAGAAATATCATATGACTTGGATGTATACCCATTTGACACGAGCTTATACATGCCTGCATTTCCACCAGGATACGTGTCACCCAACTTCACAAAATATAGAGGCAAGACAAATCCCATTGAACATGTTCGCGAATTCACAACCAACTGTATGGATATAGCCTATGAACCAACATACTTGATGAGACTTTTTTCCAAAAGTCTGGCGGGTCAAGCCCTTGAATGGTTTTCAACTCAAAAAGATATCCAGACATGGGATGAGCTCAAATGAAAATTCATAAGAAATTACGCGTACAACATTGACATGGATACCTCTATCACTAGCTTGTGCAATCTCACGCAAGAAGACTCTGGTGAGACATTTATTCCATTCTTTCAAAAATGGAGAAGCCTTGCTAGTCGATGTCACATTGACATTCCTGAAAGGGAAAAAGTCGACATGTTTGTCCAAACACTCCTAGGACCCCTAAAATTCGCATTGCAAATACATTGTTGCACAAACTTCACAGAATTGGTCGAAAAGGGAGTCCAGATTGAGAAAGCACTTATCGCAAAGGGAGAACTGAGATATGGTTCCAAAAACACGAACGTCAATCCACCAGCTGACAAAAACAAATATTGGGTTAAGAATAAGCATGTTACAAATGACAGTGTTGTTGATGCCAAGACTGCAAACACTGTAGGTCCCATATTGGCCCTGAAAGGGGTTCAACAACAAAACAGACCAACAACGACATTGATACCTCCTCCCAATACTTCTTCAAACAATCAAAGTGGTCAAAACAGTCAAGGACAATATCGTCAAATGAGGCAATTTCCTAGGGGTCACACATACACTCATTTGGGTGAACCCATTGAAGAAGTCCTTAAGAAATGCATCCAGCATGGGGTCATCACCATTCTGGAAATAAAACCATATGACCCGAGACAATTCAAACCAACATGGTGGAATGACAATGCACTTTGCGAATACCATCGAGTAAAAGGGCACACAACCTCCAACTATCGTCAATTGAAAAATATAATACAAGACCTTATTGAAAATCGCACCATCGAAGTAGGTGGATCGCAATTCACCACCAATTCAGATCATACTATCCACAAGAATCCACTGCAGGATCATGGTTCTCATAATGCTTCCACTTCAGGTTCACAGAACCAAGCTAACTTTGCCGGAGCCAAGTATGACTATTCTGGTGGACCTATTATAAATAATGTCAGAACTGATGATGAATACATCAATACCATCACAGTCAAGAGAGCACCCCAGTGTAATGCTACTACACGAAGTGGCAAGGTCACTATAGCTGGTCCGCCTCCCCCTAGACAAGCCAAGATCACTATATCGGGCCCATTAGCTAAACAACCACAACCTGCTAAATAGCCAAAACCTATCTCAACCCCACAACAATGGAAACCCAAGAGTCAGTTCAACCTCATTGACCAACTAGGAAAGACTCCCGCGCAAATATCTATCCTTGAGCTGCTTTGTATCTCTCCTGCGCACAAAGAAATCCTAGACAAAACTCTCCTAGAGTCGTCGGTCCCTAAGGACATCGATGTCAATCAGTTTGAAACTATGGTGGGATATCTCACCATGCCACACCATGTCACCTTTTCCGACCAAGACTACTCATCACATAAAACCAACCACAATGACGCATTACACATAGAAACTTTTGTCCACAAGCACAAAGTTAGACGGATTTTAGTAGATGGTGGAGCAGGGTTGAATATATGCTCCCTCAAATTGGTTAAGGCTCTTGGGTTCTCTGATGCGTGTGTAGACCCAACGAAAAGCATAGTGATCAAAGCATATGATGATGAGGAACGCTCTTCGTGGGGTGTTATCTCTCTCCCTATCAGAGTGGGACTAGTCATTGTGGACACAACCTGCCAGGTCCTAGATTTGGAACTACCATATAACATCTTACTTGGTCGTCCATGGATCCACGCATTAAAAGTTGTTCCATCGACATACCACCAATGCCTCAAGTTTCCTTTCGATGGCACAGAAGTAACCATATACGGAGACCCCGACCCTTTCCAATATTGTACCAACTTAAGGGGTATCTCTAAAAACCGAGTACCTATTAATCAAGAAGCACCTGGCTCCTCGTCATCCAAATACATCGACCCTTCCACGCTCATGTCATCTTCCACATCCGCTCCATCCACGTCTTCCACCGTACCACCACCTTCCACCAACCCTAAGACTAAATCAACTGTCAAAATCCAGGACCTCGGCTACGGAGAATTCAAACTAAATACAACATATAGCATTACTACAATACCCACTCCTCCAAAGATACATGGTCGACCATGTTTCAGAATGGAACCTCAAAAAACTTTCAAAGTTCCACCGAATACAGTTTTTATCAAGTGGGGAGACATGAGTGATGAAGACCTTATGGACATCACAGGATGGATCTATAAGGATACAGTCGCATTACCTCCATTACCAGTTCAAAAATATGGCAAGGGTTACAACATCATGAAGGCTAAAGGCTACGATGGTACTAGTGGCCTTGGAAAAAGTAAAAATGGTCGAAGGGAACCCATAGAAACTTTTCAAACTCCGAAGTATCTTGGATTAGGGTTTGGGTCACCTGTCAATGACGATCGACGTACCTCTGGACTTTCAAATGAGCGAGTACATGCTTTTAACAGTGTCAAGACTACTAGGGAAACCCTCATCGAAACAGACTCCCATGAGTGGGAATTTGGCTCGGAACGATCCCTAAGTGACTGTTGTCTTGACGATTTATTTGTCGAACCAGGGGAACTGACCTCTAAACAACGATTCTGGCAAACATTCAAAATCGAACAGGCACCAAACAGTCAAAGTCCTACTACCTCCTCCCATGCCATACAACACCTGTCATCTGAACCCCATCAGTCCAATCAATCCAATCAGTCCAATCAGTCCAAAGTGTCAGACGGCATTGATAATTAGAACTCTAAAACCTTCACTCCTTATTACGACAATGAATATGACACTAGTGAAGGAGAATATTGGATAGAGTCCGATGTAGAGTTGGATGATGATAACCTCATATACAACATCACTAAATCCATCTACATGCTATCCGCTCCTCACCCTAGTTCACTAGCCTTGACAATGGCATCTCCTTAGTTTACCCTGAATTAGTCGATTGGGACCAACAACGACCGCCAGTTATGGACACATTTTAGAATGATGAGGCAATCGCTGAATTCATGGGACTACGAGAAAGCATACCTAGTGGGGACCACAAATCAGGATTTTCCATTGATTTGGACTGCACGGCATACTTCAGCGAGACTGTTCAGTCCTCTAGTCGCAAAAGTAAAAATAAAGTAAAAAATGAAACGTCTCTAGGTGAAAACCGAAAGGCACCTCTTGACGATAAAATAGTAAAAATAAAGGACGTATCTGTGGGTGAAAACCTCTTGGAGGTGACCAAAGATGGAGGACTGGACTTTCTCCCCGTACAACAGGAGAAATCGGCCATGCTTATTGAGGACACAATAGAGGATAACATTTCAACTACAAAAGACCCTAAGATGGTCCTATTTGCGGCATCATTGACTGATGAAGAGAAACCAGAATTTCATAAATTCTTTGCAGAACGGAAAATCAACTTTGCATGGTCCTACGCTGACATGCCAGGATTGGACCCAAAACTGGTTCTGCATCATCTGCCACTATTACCCAATGCTAAACCAGTCAAGCAGAAGTTGCGCAAAAATGCACCCTCAAGTTGCTCTATTGGTCAAGGCCGAGTTAAAGAAATTAGTGGATGTTGGATGCATAAGGTCTATAGATTATGCTGAATGGATTTCCAACCTAGTGCCGGTGACAAAGCCAAATGGGCTGATTCGGGTATGTACAGACTTTCAGGATCTAAATAAAGCATGTCCCAAGGACGACTTTCCTTTGCCCAACATTGACATCATAGTTGACCTAACTGCAGGACATGAGATGCTATCCCTCATGGATGGTATCTCCGGCTATAACCAAATCCGCATTGCTCCTGAGGATCAGCACAAAACAGCATTTACTTTCCCATGGGGTACATACTATTGGAACGTCATGACCTTTGGTCTCAAAAATGCAGGTGCCACATATCAAAGGGCTATGACCACAATCTTCCATGAAATGATGCACAATATAATGGGAGATTATGTAGACGACCTGTTGGCCAGATTAGCAACTAGGAAAGATCATTTGAAGATACTCGACAAAATTTTTAAGAGACTTGAAGAGTACAAAGTTCGGCTAAACCCTAAGAAGTGTGTTTTTGGGGTCACATCCGAAAAACTATTGGGATACATAGTCTCCCAAAGAGGCATAGAGGTCGATCCGGAAAGGTCAAAGCAATCATAGACATGCCTCCACCCAAAGGGATCAGTGAACTCAGAACTCTGCAGGGCAGAGTACAATCTATTCGTCGTTTCATAGCCCAATTGGCAGATAAGTGCCACCCATTCCAGTATCTATTGTGCAAGAGTGTCCCCTTTGTATGGATGGACAAATGTCAAGAGGCCTTCCAACAAATCAAAGATTATCTGCTGTCAACACCAATCCTCATGTCGTCCATTCATCGAAAGTTGTTAATTCTATACATCTCAACTACTAGTTCAGCACTGGGGGCATTGCTGGCCCAAAATGATCATGAAGGAAAAGAAAGAGCAATCTATTACATCAGCCGCACACTGATAGGCTATGAGTTCAATTATACATACATTGAATGTGCATGCCTCACTGTTGTCTTTGCATCCCAAAAACTAAGACACTATATGCTCAGTCATCAGACACAACTAGTTGCCAAAATTGATCCGTTGAAATATCTACTAAGTCGGGCAGCATTAACAGGCCGGTTGGAAAAATGGGTCATGATACTAAGCAAGTATGACATATAGTATGTTGAGCGTAAGGCAATAAAAGGGCAAGTAATAGTAGATCAACTAGCGGATGCACCAATTCAAGCCACTCATCCACTAGTAACTGATTTTCCCGATGAGTCCATTTTTCATGCAGAACCGACAACACCATGGAAGCTATATTTTGATGGGTCTCATACTGGTCATGGCTCAGGCGTTGGAATCTTGTTTATCACACCGTAGGGAGATTCAATTCCTAAGTCATTCAGGATTGCTTTCCCTTGTACAAATAACATTGCTGAATATGAAGCACTAGTCATAGGTCTCAAGTTGGCAATCAAATGGAAAATTCAGACATTGCTTGTATTCGGGGATTACCAGCTGGTAATCAACCAAGTGAATGATGATTATGAAACAAAGGATGAGAAGTTGCTTCCCTACAAGAGGATGGTGGATAGTTTCCTGACATACTTTCAATCGATCTCTTTTGAACAAATCCCTAGGGTATAGAATAAGGCAGCTGATGCAATGGCTACTATCAGTTCTCTCTTAGACATCCCTAAAAATGTGCCACAATTTGAATTTATGGTAGAACAGCTTTTAATACCGGCATATGATATCCCAGAGTCAGAAATGGTTTGTGAACTTGTTGGTCCCAACTCTCCTTGGTATCAGGACATTTACGACTACTTAAAATCTCAAACCCTTCCACCGAACTTATCCAATAACCAAAGGAAGTCCTTCATAAAAAATTCGCAAGGTATGCCATTGTTAGTGACACCCTATACCACCGTAGTTTTGATGATACCCTCCTTAGATGTCTTGACACCGAGGAAGCATGTACAACCTTATGAGAAGTACATGATGGTATATGCAAATCTCATTCGAGTGGTCCTACGCTAGCTAAGAAACTAACGAGACTTGGGTATTATTGGCCGACAATGGAAAAGGATGCAATTAAATATGTCAGGAATTGTCGTAAATGTCAAATACACAGTGACTTGGTCCATGCTCCAGCACAGGAACTCTGGCCCATCACTTCTCCTTGGCCCTTCGCTCAATGGGGACTCGACCTCATGGGTAAGATTCATCCAACCTCATCCAACGGCCATAAATTCATTATTACTGCCACTAAGTATTTCACAAAGTGGATTGAGGCCATCCCATTGACATACATTACCGACAAGCAAATATCAAAGTTCATCCTTAACTACATCATTTGTTGGTATGGCCTTCCGCAGTCAATCATCACTGACAACGGACGTCCGTTCAAAAACCAAGACGTCTGTGAGTTATGTGAACGATTCCATATCCAACACCACTTTTCATCTCCATACTACCCCCAAGGAAACTGCCAAGCTGAGGCATCCAATAAAACCATTGCCAAGATATTAAAAAAGACTATCAATGACGCTGGCCGCTACTGGCACATACAACTTAACCCTGCTCTGTGGGCTTACCGAACTAGCATTCGTACACCTACAGGAGCTACCCCATTTGCTCTAGTCTTCGGCATTGAAGCCATCTTACCCATTGAGGTCGAAATTCCTTCGCTACGAGTTTCCTTGAAGGGTCTAACTAATGAGGAGGAGTACTGACAATCACGCTTGCACGAGCTGGAAATGCTGGATGAAAGATGACAAAACTCACTGAATCATCTCCAAGCATATCAGAACCGCCTTTGTTGCAGCTACGATAAAAAGGTTATGGTCAGAAAGTTTGACATTGGCAACCTAGTTCTCATGCAGAACCCCAAGAACCAAGTAGACAGAGAAAAGCCAGGAAAATTTGAACCAAACTGGCTGTGTCCCTATATTATCATATCTTCCTTTGGTTCTAGGGCATATCAATTGGCAACTCCAGACGGGGAACAATTGACTGAGCCCATCAACAGTTTACATCTCTGAAAGTTCTACGCATAGCATCAGAGGATGGAGCTGAAAATCATAAAATACAAAAAAATTGAAAAATGATAACAATCGTCACCTTGATGAAAACTTGGCAAACAGGCATCTTGGTGACACCAAAAAAAAATCAAAAAATCATGAAAATAGTAAAGAGAAAAATGATTCGTTCAATAGTGAAAACCTAGCAAACAGGCACTTTGGACAGGTACCATGGTGAAAACCTAGCAAACAGGCACCATGCGTAATCAATAATTGCTCTACCATCTACTGTCACTTTGTCTAACTTCGCCTAGGATGAAAGGTATTTTCTGCCATTATTCTGCAAATCACTATCACATCCTACCCGACCTGTCATAGTAGCTAAATGATTGACATCAGGTCCTAACGATTGTCCGTCTAACAAGTTAGCAACATCCTGTCCTTATCCCTTGCAAGTGGCCAAGTCTTAGACCTGACTGGGGGCAAAATGTTTACCATGCAACTGTAATGGATGTCACGTATGATCACAAAAACATCACAAAAAGTCCTGAAAAAAGACAAAAACATCACAAAAAGTCCTGAAAAAAGACAAAAACATCACAAAAAGTCTTGAAAAAAGACAAAAACATCACAAAATGTCCTGAAGAAAGACCAAAAACATCACAAAATGTCCTGAAGAAAGACCAAAAACATCGCAAAATGTCCTGAAAAAAAGACCCAAAAATCATAAAATGTCCTGAAGAAAACCAAACA